>CM065357.1:34296269-34416269 GCA_033032245.1 Poecilia picta | reverse complement strand
ACATTTACAAAAAGATAAAAGTTGATGAAAAATGAACAGACTGTCTTTCCTCAGCTTCCTATTATTATTATTATTATTATTATTATGAGTTTCTGCCTGTTTTTAGCCCAGATGTTCATCTCTAATCGTTTCATTTCGATCCTCAGTGGATTAAATCTCCTTCTCCTTTTATTCTCCATTAATATTTCTGCTGCCAGGTAGATTTAAGATCCAGCGACTTAAGGTTTTTATCAATATGAAATGTTCATGATGGCCAGCTGGGGTCTGACCTGCCGCAAACGATTCCAAATTGGAAAAATACAGAGGAAAAACTTAATTTCACGTCTCTCTGAGTAATGCTGACAAAAAGGTTCAAATTTATGAGGAAGTTGTGACATTACATGTGTCAGCAGGTTTCTGTGCATCAGGAATAAAACTGCAAAGTTAATGGAGGTCAAAAGGTTAATGATGTTAAATCAAGCAGGGAGTTACAGACTGGGGTAGATGTGAGAACCACGACGGTTTTCCGCAGAAAACACCCAGAAATCATCCTGAAAACACCCTGAAAAAACACTCTGACAACATACTGAAAACACTCTGAAAAAACTCTGAAAGCATCCTGAAAACACTTTGAAAACATCCTGAAAACACCTTGAAAACATTGTGAAAACACTTTGAAAACATCCTGAAAACACACTAAAAACATCCTGAAAACTCCCTGACAACATACTGAAAACCCACCCTGAAAATAGTGTGAAAACATCCTGAAAACACTTTGAAAACATCCTTAAAACTCCCTGAAAACATCATGAAAACAATCTGAAAACATCCTGAAAACACCATGAAAACATCCTGAAAACACCCTGACAACATCCTGAAAACACCAACACTTGAAAACACCCTGACACACTAAACATCCTGAAAACACACTGAAAACATCCTGAAAACATCTGAAAACATCCTGAAAACACACTAAAACATCCTGAAAACCCTGAAAACATCCTGAAAACACCCTGAAAACATCCTGAAAAACTAAACCTGAAAACACCTGAAAACACCTGAAAAACATCCTGAAAACACTGAAAACATCCTGAAAACACCTTGAAAACATCCTGAATAAACACTCCTGAACAACAAACATCTGAAAACACCTTGAAAACACCCTGACAACACCTGAAAACATCCTGAAAACACCCTGAAAACATCCTGAAAACACTTTGAAAACATCCTGAAAACACACTAAAAACATCCTGAAAACACCTCGAACAACTACTTGAAAACCTACACTGAAAACATCCTGAAAACATCCTGAAAAACACCTGAAACAACGAAAACCCTGAAAACATCCTGAAAACCCTGAACTACGAAAACATCTGAAAACACTTGAAAACATCCTGAAAACACTGACAAACTGAAAACCTCCTGAAAAACCCTGACCATTGACAACTCCTGAAAACACCTGAAAACTTGAAACACCTGAAACATCCTGAAAACACCCTGAAAACATCCTGAAAACACCTGAAAACATCCTGAAAACACCTGACATCCTGAAACATCCTGAAAACATCCTGAAAACATCCTGAAAACACCTACACTGACAACATCCTGAAAACACCTTGAAAACACCCTGACAACAACTGAAACCACATGAAAACATCCTGAAAACACACTAAAAACATCCTGAAAACTCCCTGACAACATTCTGAAAACACACTGAAAACACTGTGAAAACCATCCTGAAAACACCCTGAAACATCCTGAAAACACCTGAAAACATCCTGAAAACACTTTGAAAACATCCTGAAAAGTCTCTGAAAACATCTGAAAACACTTTGAAAACATCCTGAAAACACATGAAAACATCCTGAAAACACCCTGACAACATCCTGAAAACATCCTGAAAACACTTTGAAAACATCCTGAAAACACCTTGAAGACATCCTGAAAACACCATGAAACATCCTGAAAAGTCTCTGAAAACATCCTGAAAACACTTTGAAAACATCCTGAAAACACCTTGAAAACATCCAGAAACACACTAAAACATCTTGAAAACATCCTGAAAACACCCTGAAAACATCCTGAAAACTCCTGAAAACTCCTGAAAACACCCTGACAACATCCTGAAAACACCTTGAAAACACCTGACAACAACCTGAAAACATCCTGAAAACACTTTGAAAACATCCTGAAAACACACTAAAAACATCCTGAAAACACCTGAAACATCCTGAAAACACCTTGAAAACACCTGACAACAAACCTGAAAACATCCTGAAAACACCCTGAAAACATCCTAAAACACTTTGAAAACATCCTGAAAACACACTAAAAACATCCTGAAAACTCCTCGACAACATACTGAAAACACTGAAAATACACTGGAAAACATCCTGAAAACACCCTGACAACATCCTGAAAACTCCTGAAAACACCCTGACGAATCCTGAAAACTCCCTGAAAACATCCTGAAAAACCTGAAAACACCTGAAACAACCTGAAAACTCCTGAAAACATCCTGAAAACACCTGAAAACATCCTGAAAACACCATGAAAACATCCTGAAAAGTCTCTGAAAACATCCTGAAAACACCCTGACAACATCCTGAAAACACTTGAAAACACCCTGACAACACCTGAAACCACCTGAAAACATCCTGAAAACACACTAAAAACATCCTGAAAACACTTTGAAAACATCCTGAAAACACACTAAAAACATCCTGAAAACTCCCTGACAACATTCTGAAAACACACTGAAAACACTGTGAAAACATCCTGAAAACACCCTGAAAACATCCTGAAAACACCTGAAACATCCTGAAAACACCTGAAAAACATCCTGAAAACACCATGAAAACATCCTGAAAAGTCTCTGAAAACATCCTGAAAACACTTGAAAAACATCCTGAAAACACCATGAAAACATCCTGAAAACCCCTGACAACATCCTGAAAACACCTTGAAAACACCCTGACAACAACCTGAAACCACCATGAAAACATCCTGAAAACACACTAAAAACATCCTGAAAACACTTTGAAAACATCCTGAAAACACACTAAAAACATCCTGAAAACTCCCTGACAACATTCTGAAAACACACTGAAAACACTGTGAAAAATCTGAAAACACCCTGAAAACATCCTGAAAACACCTGAACATCCTGAAACATCCTGAAAACACCTTGAAAACACCCTGACAACAACCTGAAACCACCATGAAAACATCCTGAAAACACACTAAAAACATCCTGAAAACTCCCTGACAACATACTGAAAACTCCCTGACAACATACTGAAAACACCCTGACAACATCCTGAAACCTCCCTGAAAACATCCTGAAAACACCCTGACAACAACCTGAAAACACTTTGAAAACACCCTGACAACATTCTGAAAACACCTGAAAACACACTAAAAAACATCCTGAAAACTCCCTGACAACATTCTGAAAACACACTGAAAACACTGTGAAAACATCCTGAAAACACCTTGACAACATACTGAAAACTCCCTGACAACATACTGAAAACACCCCTGACAACATCCTGAAACCTCCCTGAAAACATCCTGAAAACACCCTGACAACAACCTGAAAACACTTTGAAAACACCTGACAACATTCTGAAAACATCCTGAAAACACCCTGAAAACATACTGAAAACACACTAAAAACATCCTGAAAACTCCCTGACAACATTCTGAAAACATCCTGAAAACACCCTGACAACATCCTGAAAACAACCCTGAAAACATCCTGAAAACACCCTGACAACATCCTGAAAACACCCTGAAAACATCCTGAAAACACTTTGAAAACATCCTGAAAACACACTAAAAAACATCCTGAAAACACCCTGACAACATTCTGAAAAATCCTGAAAACACCCTGACAACAACCTGAAAACACCCTGAAAACATCCTGAAAACACCCTGACAACATTCTGAAAACACCTTGAAAACACCCTGACAACAACCTGACCCCTGACCCTGAAACAGGGTTTCCCCTTGTGGGGATCAGGCTTCGGTCCCCACAAGGACCAATTGGTCCCCACAATGTAGTATATGTCAGGAGAATTATATCCACAAGATATAATAAACACAGACCCAGTTTTCTGTGTTCAGGGATGAAGACCTGCAGTGTGTGAGCAGAGATCAGCCTCCTGTCTGCTGCAGGCAGAGACTCAACGCTTCACTTTTCACTGTCAGTCAGACAAACAGCTGACGCTGCCGGATCTTCATCGCTCCTCTTCATCTCTGCGTTCCTTCCTCCCGTCTGGCTGAGCGGCGTGGAGAGACGCTGCGCTGCTGAAACATGCATGAGGAGCTTCATCTGCAGCCCTGCTCTCTCTGCAGATATCAGGAAATCACATTTGTTCCATCGCATCATGAATCATAAACTACAATGTTTGCATCAGACGTCAGAAGAAAAGACGAGACGGATTCCAGAACGTTAAAGTTTCAACGAAACTGTAGAGAAAAAAGAGAAAATGGTTTCAATCTGCAGAGAAACAGGAAAGTTTCTTGATGTGAGGCGACTTCATGACTTTCTTTGGTCGTATCCAAATCGGTTTATTTCACAAAACTACAATTAAAACTCTTCCCACATCAGGAGCCACATGATCAGCAATCGGATGTTACTACTGGCTAAAACCACGAAGAAGAAGAAGACGACAGGAAGTGGTTGGAGGACGAAGCGCTGCGTGTTTTTTAAATATGTGAACAAACTCATGCATCTGGGATGTTAATGGTTCCTTTGTTAGAGGAAAATCACAGTTTGTGTTTTATCAACATTAGTGGGATATTGACAAGGTTTTGGTAAATATTTGTAATATAAATCCAGATCAATTCTTAAGAAAATTGAATTTTGTAATTGATGAAATACAAAAATAAAAAGATTTAAAAATCCTAATTTTAGACCAACTGTCTGCGTTTCTGTTGACTATGAAATTATGCCAGTTGGAATTATGAAAACAATATGGCAGTTAAAAAGCACCTTTACGCTACGAGGAGGGAAATTTACAAAGTTAAAGGAAGTAATGAAAAGATTTATGAGTCATTATTCTGACATTTAGCAAAACCTAAACAAATATGTTCATGGTAACGGAAATAAAAAAGGAAAAGTTCACTCTGATCACTGCAGGTAATGAAAAAGTTGAACATAATTTGTAAATATTTGGTTTGACATCTTTAAAATGTTTGTCTCACAATTGTCCTTTTTTCCAATTAAGATAGATTATATGAGGCTGTGCAGATTAAAAGCTTTATTTCTATATTTTCTCTGTTAACAAGCAGGAAGTGATGTTTGAAGTTTGGTTGTAATTTTTTCCCAGATGTTTATGATCAGAACGATTATTTGGTTCTGATTGTATTTTTCTGACAGAAGTTCATTTAATCAGCTGGTCTGGATTTAGAAACGACCTTGGAGGTTTTCTCTGAAAGTCACTTGTGTGTGTGTGTGTGTGTGTGTGTGTTTGTGTGTGTGTGTGTGTGTGGTGTGTGTGTTGTGTGTGTGTGTGTGTTGCACCTACATGTCTTTCACACAGTCTTGCAGCCGCTGAGGTTTCTGGAGGCGGGGATCACCGGCCTCATTTTCTCTGCAGTATAAACTGGTTTTTCTGGAACATTTGGTGTTATTAACTGTTTGAACCTGTTGAAATGAGCCAAGATGGAGCAGACAGGATGGTTCCTGCAGGACGGGCTGCCAGCTGCCACCGGGTCGCTGCTGAAGTGTAATGGGCTTAGACATTAATATAAGAGTAGACCCCGCATTGGCTGCTCCGGCACAGGAAATAAGGCGGCCATCTTGGAGCGGTGGACCGCTCCAAGATGGCCGCCGTATTAGACCCTTTTCACATGACTTCACACAACTTCCGTTTTGGCTCGAAACTGTGTATCCTTAGTTCCGGTGTACATAGAAAACAATGATAAAGTTGTCTATTTCATACATAAATGTATGTAAAATGGACATATATACAGAAAGATATATACATATATATATCTATATATATATAGATAGATATATATGTATATATATATACATATATATCTATATATACATATATACATTATCTATATATATATGTATATATCTGACAGCATATGTTGATCAGACAGAACACCAAAACATGGAGTTTTCAGTCTCTAAAACATTTGCCTAAAATAAGATTTGAAGATATATCACGATTTGCAAACCAATTTCCTCTGACAACAAAATCTAAGTTAGACAAAGGCTACAAATTCTTCACCGAACAAAACCTGTTTGACTATGAAGGTATTGTTGTTTTGCGTAACCGTTAGCTTAGCATTAGTGAATTTTGTTAGCTAGCTAACTATATGACATAACTGTTCCTTAACCAGAACTTTTTACTGTTTTTGAACTATAAGGTTTTAGGCTCTAATCTCGATCAGATTCTTAAATTATAGACTGGAGTTGCCACTCATCCATAAAATATGGGTTTGTTTGTTCTAAGCACAGATGTTCGGTGCCGCCGCTGCTTTGTAATGGTTCCTCTAATCCGACCACTTTTTCGGTAACGAATAATCTGACGAGTTCGTATTTCAAATCCAGTAATCAGATTAAAGTTATTTATCCAAATCACTGCGCATTAATATTTTTTTGTAATTATTTTTATTCCTTCTGTGCGTCTTTGGGACAGACTCTGTGACAGTTAGCAGAAACATGAACATGGAGATGCGCATTTTATTGCTGGAAAAACAGAAATGTCGTCAACGTTGTTGGAAGCTGCCCTTTATTTTACATTAATACAGAAAGTGAACCTCTAAACGTTACAGCACTGACAGAGTTTATGTTTCCTAACTGTGGCTAAAGCTGCTGCTAGCTGGTTTACTCTCCTATCGGAGGCTGTTTATTTTATGCAGTTGGAGATGGTGAATGATGAGTAATAACAGCTATCTAACACTTAAATGCTGTTATTATTAAACTTACCTTTTATTATATCCTTAAGATTATGAGAATGCGGAAATCTTTCATCTTGGTTCCCAAGGCAAAATCACACCGGAAGTAAGGAGACCCAGTTTTGAGTTATGGCGGCCATTGTCTGCCGTCACTGTGAAAAGGGTCTATAGGCGAGAGCGGAGCATGAGGGTCTATCTTTATGTCTATGGTAATGGGCTCTTTGCACGTCAGTTTCCGTGTTCAGGGAAAAGCAGCTCGGTTGTTTCCGGTCCAATAAAAACGTCATTTTACAGTCGGTGCTGCAGGTCCAAGGAAACAATTACTGACGTACATCGATCTGAAGCCCCAACAAGAGTAGAAAGGTTTTAAGATGGAGCCTCGTTACACGAAGGTGAGTTTTACTTAAACTGTGTGGCTAACATTAACCTTAGCTTATGCTAGTAGGCAATATTCTCTGACATTTTTCTTGTAAAAATGTGATATTTAAGTATCTAAACATTCTAACGGACAATGTTTTTACATTTATCGTCGTTAGCCTGACGGCGCTAACAGCCTCATAGCTTAGCAGTAGCAGCTCTGGTGTCAGAGATCTGGTTCAACTGCTGTTCAAAGTTGCTGCTTTTAGAGAAACAGGACTGTGTCCCTTAATGTCTCTGTGTTATTTAGTTTCCTGTTCAGAGCTCAGATAGGACGATGTTTACAGCAGGATGCTCAGGCGGATCAGCTGCTCTGGTTCCCATAAACTCTCTGTTTCAGGCTGAAGACAGAAGTGACTCCATGGAAATAACTCAGAGGCTCCTTTAGTCACCATCTGTCTAGTTGGCTGAAGAAGCTGATCCAGAGTGAAGTGAAGGCTGCAATGTTTGTAGCGATGAATATTTACAAGCCACCATCTTTTTGATTTATTATCGCTTGGAAATTAATGAAAGCTTAAAGGCCCATTATGTTTGGAAGACAACAATGTTCATATCCATCCATTTTCTTCCTCTTATCCAGGTTGGGTCTCGGGGGCAGCAGCTTCAGTAGGGAGGCCCAGACTTCCCTCCCCAGCCACGTCTTCCAGCTCCTCCAGGAACCCCAAGGCGTCCCAGCAGAGAGACGTCGTCCCTCCAGGCGTCCATCAGAGAGACATCGTCCCTCCAGGTGTCCATCAGAGACGTCGTCCCTCCAGGCGTCCATCAGAGACGTCGTCCCTCCAGGCGTCCATCAGAGACGTCGTCCCTCCAGGCGTCCATCAGAGACGTCGTCCATCGTCCCTCCAGGCGTCCATCAGAGACATCGTCCCTCCAGGCGTCCATCAGAGAGACATCGTCCCTCCAGGTGTCCATCAGAGACGTCGTCCCTCCAGGCGTCCATCAGAGACGTCGTCCCTCCAGGCGTCCATCAGAGACGTCGTCCCTCCAGGCGTCCATCAGAGACGTCGTCCATCGTCCCTCCAGGCGTCCATCAGAGACATCGTCCCTCCAGGCGTCCATCAGAGAGACATCGTCCCTCCAGGTGTCCATCAGAGACGTCGTCCCTCCAGGCGTCCATCAGAGACGTCGTCCCTCCAGGCGTCCATCAGAGACATCGTCCCTCCAGGCGTCCATCAGAGACATCGTCCCTCCAGGTGTCCATCAGAGACATCGTCCCTCCAGGCGTCCATCAGAGACATCGTCCCTCCAGGTGTCCATCAGAGACATCGTCCCTCCAGGTGTCCATCAGAGACGTCGTCCCTCCAGGCGTCCATCAGAGACGTCGTCCCTCCAGGTGTCCATCAGAGACATCGTCCCTCCAGGCGTCCATCAGAGACATCGTCCCTCCAGGTGTCCATCAGAGACGTCGTCCCTCCAGGCGTCCATCAGAGACGTCGTCCCTCCAGGCGTCCATCAGAGACGTCGTCCCTCCAGGCGTCCATCAGAGACGTCGTCCCTCCAGGCGTCCATCAGAGACGTCGTCCCTCCAGGCGTCCATCAGAGACGTCGTCCCTCCATGTGTCCATCAGAGACGTCGTCCCTCCATGTGTCCATCAGAGACGTCGTCCCTCCAGGTGTCCATCAGAGACGTCGTCCCTCCATGTGTCCTGGTCTCTCCTCCTCCTGGTGGGACCTGAACTCCTCACCATGGAGGCTCCATCCTGTCCAGATGTCTCAACTGTCTCCTCTCAACGTGGAGGAGCAGCAGCTTGACTCTGAGTCCCTCCCTGATGACTGAGCTTCTCTCTCTAAGGGTCCAGCCACCCTGAGGAGGAAACACATTTCAGCCGCTTGTATCTAGGATTTCGTTCTTTCGGCCCAAAGACCATAGATGAGGGTTTGAACGTAGATCGACTGGTAAATCGAGAGCTTGGCTTTTGGACTCAGCTTCTCTTCACCACGACGGACCGGTACAGCGCCGCTTCACGGCAGACGCCGCCCCAATCCGCTTGTCCATCTCCTTCTTCCCTCAATGGTGAACAAGATCCCCAGATACTTAAACTCCTCCACTTGAGGCAGGACGACCCCCCTGACCCGGAGAAGGACCTCTACCCTTTTCCAGACCATGGCCTCGGATTTGGACAATGTTCATAGTATCGCTTTATTTGCGTTTGAAGCTCGACTTCTTTTCTCGCTGTCCTGGTAACAAATGAGCCGCGTTGGCTGCTGCGGATGTGACGTCAGCGCCGAACCACAGAGCCCAGACTCTGTTCTAGTCATCCCATCTCTGCTGATCTGGTGGTCGACTCCCCCTGGTGGCCTGGAGGTCATTTTCTCTGTGGTTTCAGTGTTTCTTGTTTAAATCGGTTTTCTGTTTGTGTATTTTGGAGTTTGCGTCATTCGTGTTTTCAGGACGATTCCCCGTTTGCATTTAGTTTGGAGCTAAACATTTAACTTTACATATTTAAATTAGAAATAAGTATGTATGATCAGCTAAAGTTTAGCTTACTAATTAAATATTTCTTTTGTTTTATTTATAAATGAATGAATATCATGGAAACTGAAAAATGAGACCCACTTTTTTCTTATGACTGGATAAATAAATTATTCTGTTTGTGTGACGACCTGAACTTTCAGGTAAATGATGTTCTCTCATTCACAATGAGCTTTTTAGATGTTACTTCCGGGTGATTGTCCTAATTTATGCTAACTCACCGTTTTAAAAGTGTCACCTGGTTAATTCAGTCAGTTTAATTCTAGGGCTGTATAATAATATCGATATTCTCTTTCCTAGAAAAAAATCGATATTCATCCTTAAGTATCGTAACGTCCAACTGTCACCTTGTTCACTCACTGCTGGCTTCACCAGGTCATCAGGCTTAGAGTGATTCCTTCAGATGTTCAGGTTAAAAAGGTATCAAACTATTCAGAGCAGGAACTTGGTTCACTTTATTTACTTTACTAATGCATGTCAGCTACAGTTTGGACTGTTTCAACTAAAAGAAACATGTTTTCTCTCCACTTCTTTGGTTCATTTTGTCCAGCTGTCCACTTTAAGTCTGTGTCCAACCAGAGCCAGGTATTGTGTAGTTGGTGCTTTTAATCAGTTTTCAGTTAAATTGATTAAATCCAACTCTATAACAGTCACAAAATGTCACTAAAGTCACTCTGTCCCTCTGAAACCTTTCAGAAAAGTGTATTGAATTGCATTGTTTGCTGAATATTACGATATATATCGTATCGTGAGATTATTGCATCACTGCAGCCCTGCCTGATTCACAGGCCGTGTTCAGATCCAGGTTTCTGTCTGCATTATACATGTAGATGTATCTGCAGACGGAACAACGGGGAGATGAAGGATGAAGACGTTGACTGTGGCTCCTGCGCCGCCCTGACATCCGCTGTGAGCGTTAACACATCTGCCCTGCAGACGGGGAATCTTCCAGCCGGCGGGTTACGCTCCCTTTTGGCCCGGCCTTGTTAAGACTGAGGCCGAACTCGTAAATTATTGAGTGAGATGTTGCCGGCTGAAATGTAAGCGCAGAGTCAGCGCGTTTCAGATGAGGCCTGAATGGAGACGGAAGGATGGGAGGATATTTACTTCCCTGATCGATGGAGGAGATTGTTAGCGCAGAAACGGAGGAGGAACCCGCTGGAGCGGATCCTCCACCATCAGGTCCAGCTGAGTCCGACCCGACCGGACCGCCGGATGTGTGCGTTGCTCTCAACTCTCCCATGAACTTGGTTCCCTTGATGCGAGGCTCATCTGGTGGAGTGAAAAATGTGGCGATGACCCGCGACGCGCTCATCTGCTGCACTGAGCCACTTTCTATTAGTCCTCATCAAGACCGAACCCATTAACATCCGCTGGGCTCGTTCCTGTCATCACTGTAAAAGTGACGCTACATTAGAGCTCGCTGAGCTTTTCCCTCTTCCTCGTCATTAACAACACGGAAACCAATTAATATGCTTGTAAGGTTGTAATCCTCCAGACTCCGGCCTCTCTGAGGAAACTCTGCAGAAAAACAAATTAAAGCTGCAGGCCTGACAGCAGCAGCAGCCAGAAACTCTGAAAATACTAAGTTGCTCATCGTTTAAAGTCCATCACTTATTTCTGTCCCTTTTCTGTAATTTATCTACTCAACTCTGAACAAGTTGCTGGAGTTCAAGTCCTTCTCTCCACATTGGCTCTGGATGTTTTCCTTCCTCAAACCGGCTCTGCTCAGTCGCTTTAACCCAAATCCAGTCCGTCTGCAGTGAAACTGGTCCGGTTGGTGTGGATGCTAATCGACCTCTGACCTCTGGTCCTGTGCCTCGGTGAATCCAACCAGAGCTAACGTGTTAGCCTAGCGCTAGCAGCAGAAATGTCTGAACTCTGGTTCAGTCTGAATGTGAACGCCAAGCGGACCGGTAACCGCTCCAAAACCAGGAAGTGGACTGCAGCGCAGGGCATTCTGGGTAAATCCAGGCAAAGCTAACCTGCTAGCATAGCGCTAGCAGCAGAAATGGCTCCTGGTCCAAAGAGAAATCCTTCAACACTAAAATCCTCCATCTTATTTCCTTCTGGTGAAGCAGGAAGTTGCTCTCAGTGTCTTCAGACGTTTTAGTGTCGTTTTGAGTATCGGGCCTTTGAGAAGCCGGATACTCTGTGCGCCTAGTATAGCGCCCCCACAGGCGAGGAGGGGAACAGGTTGCAGACAGACAGATTTCTCAGACTCTGCTGCCTTGCTATCCGTTTCATCTCGAATCTTTGAACCTGACAAAGATGGCGTCACGCTGTCCTCCACTTCTGAGACCCCCCACCGGCGCAGGACATGCAGGCGGATGATTGGGGCTGAAAGACGAGCAGCAGGGGAGGCGGGTGGAGGCGGGTGGAGGCGGGTTGTCTGCTGGGATTCCTGGGAGTCTCACCGAACATGTGGAGGAATGTTTTAGCTGAAGCTCCGTCTCCCTCCTGGAAGGACATCGATCTCTGAGCTGAACTGCAGATGGAACCAGAATCCTGAGATCAAATCAGCTCCATCAACCCCACAGGAACTCAGAGGACAGGATGGATCCCAGATCTGTGGAGCATAGAAGCTCAATGCTGCTGCTCTGCTCTGGTTCTGCTCTATAGCAGAACCAGAACCAGAACCAGAAGGTCAGAAGGTCTGGCAGGTCGATCCAGCAGCAGCAGATCTTTAATCCGTTCAGTGATTTAGAAACTGCCAACAGTTTAAAGTAAGTGAAGGATCGTAGAACCGGGTGGTGTAGAACCGGGTGGTGTAGAACCAGGTGGTGTAGATCTAGGTGGTGTAGAACCAGGTGGTGTAGAACAGGGTGGTGTAGAACCAGGTGGTGTAGAACAGGGTGGTGTAGAACCGGGTGGTGTAGAACCAGGTGGTGTAGAACAGGGTGGTGTAGAACCGGGTGGTGTAGATCTAGGTGGTGTAGAACCGGGTGGTGTAGAACCGGGTGGTGTAGAACCAGGTGGTGTAGAACCGGGTGGTGTAGAACCGGGTGGTGTAGAACCGGGTGGTGTAGAACAGGGTGGTGTAGAACCAGGTGGTGTAGAACCGGGTGGTGTAGAACCCGGTGGTGTAGAACCGGGTGGTGTAGAACAGGGTGGTGTAGAACCGGGTGGTGTAGATCTAGGTGGTGTAGAACCGGGTGGTGTAGAACCGGGTGGTGTAGAACAGGGTGGTGTAGAACCAGGGTGGTGTAGAACCGGGTGGTGTAGATCTAGGTGGTGTAGAACCGGGTGGTGTAGAACCGGTGGTGTAGAACAGGGTGGTGTAGAACCAGGTGGTGTAGAACCGGGTGGTGTAGAACCGGGTGGTGTAGAACAGGTGGTGTAGAACCGGGTGGTGTAGAACCAGGTGGTGTAGAACAGGGTGGTGTAGAACCAGGTGGTGTAGAACCGGGTGGTGTAGAACCAGGTGGTGTAGAACAGGGTGGTGTAGAACCAGGTGGTGTAGAACCGGGTGGTGTAGAACCAGGTGGTGTAGAACCGGGTGGTGTAACTCCAGCTGCAGCTTCGTGGGAACCAGCCAGGCTGTAAAAGGATCCAGCTGTAGTTGAACCTGCATGACTCTGATCTGCCTCCCGTCTCTCAATGTATTATAACTTATTCATAAACACTAAAATGTAATGAAACGCCCAGAAACGCTCCACACCACGAGGTCACAGCCTCTTGGGTTCAGAGGTCAAGGTTCGTTTGACTGAATCAGGCGCCAACAGAACCATCTCACTTTCTGTCTCATGAATTTTCTCAGCCAATTTAATTTTTACACATCACAAGCTGCATTCAGTCCAGACCAGTTCAGTCCAGTTTAATCCGACTCCGCTCCGTCTGCCTGTAAACTCCGGTTCGGTTGTGAGGTGTGGACGCTAATCGACCTCTGACCTCTGGTCCTCTAGACCTCATCTGGGTTCGGCTGAACTGAACTCTGGTTGGTTTGAATGTGAACGCCAAGCGGACCGGAAACGCTCCAAAAGCAGGAAGTGGACTACAGCGCAGGGCATTCTGGGTAAATCCAACCAAAGCTAACCTGTTAGCCTAGCGCTAGCAGCAGAAATGGCTCCTGGTCTAGAGAGAAAATCCTCCAACCGCTAAAATCCTCCATCTTGTTTCCATGGTGAAGCAGGAAGTTGCTCTCAGTGTCGTTTCCCTCAGTGGTTGTTGGTGCAGCGCCGCCACAGGCCAGGAGGGGAACAGCTGGTTGGACTCGAGCAGCTGGAGGAGGAGCAGAAGTTCTGGGTCCAGTAGAACCGGGTCGGCCGAGTTTCTGGTTCTTCTGGTCCACAGGGAGAGTTTGGGCCTCAGCTCCATCTCTCTCTTTCTTAGTCAGCAAATACTTCATTGTGTTTGTTGAAGGAAGTTCACCAGGCTTTGATTTAGCCGTGTCCCACATGCCGAGGTCGTTAGGTGGAAATACTCGTTAATATTCATGCGCTGGATCTGAACGCTCTGAATTCTTTCTTGGTTGAGTCTCATAGGAAGCTGGAAATGAAAAGCGGCGAAGGATAAGGAGAGGTTGGAGAAAGCGAGTCAGAGAGAACAAAAAGAACTGAAAGAGAACGGAGACTGGGAGGGCGACAGAGGAGGAGGAGAGAATGAAAGATTACAAAAAGTGACAAGAAAGTCGAAGCTGCACGAAGGAAAAGGAGAAAGGAGAGACACGAGGAAGCATACGGAAAGAGAAAGGAAGCTTAAAAACGAGGCTGAAAGTGAGCAGACTGTCAAGGCCACGTTTAAAGCAGGAACTTCCAGAAGAAAGCAAATAAAAGGAGGAGAGAGAAGGAAAGCAGGATGATGAGGGAGAGAAAACCCAGCAGCAGACGGTGAAGGGTAAAGCAGATCAGGGAGAGGAGAAGAGAAGAGAAGGTGTCAGACGAGACGCTGAAGACTCTGAGGACGACGAAGGACAAGAAGAGGAAACGTCTGGATGCTGCTGATGAGGAGCAGGAAGAGGAACCCATGTTCCCCCGCTGGAGGTCCGGCCGGAGAAACGCTTCAGAACCAGAGAGATCGGGTCTGGTTCTGGTGCTTTCTGGACGTCTTCATGGTAGAAAGACGGGAATTAAAATTAAAACATGTTCCAGACTTCAACTACAATGACTCAGCAAATATTACTGACAGCTCAGTTATTATGACCCATAACTGATAAAACCAGAACCAGAGCAGAATAAAGTTCAGAGAAAATACAGATTAGTTACTGGGATCACTGGCAGCAGCAGCTGGTCGGGTCTGGAGACGGTTCCCACTAATCCTGTTCATGTCTGTTTGTCATCATTAGAGGAAAGTCTCACAAGTCAGGATGTTTCTGTCTGTGAGAACAAAGATAAGAACCGGACAAACGGAGGAATAATCCATGTCTCATGCATGTGTAGTAAAAGTTTAACCGGTTCCTGCCGTCGTCTCCTTCCCGCCTCATCCTGACAGAAAATATCCAACCGTTTCAAACCGTCCCAGTGAAGCTGAGCTGCCAACGCTGCTGCTTTCTCCTCCCGCCGTCCCGCAGCATCGCCCGCCTCTCCCGAACGGCCGTCAGTTACCCAGGCGCCACGGCGGGGTCACAGGGAGGTCAGCACACAGGGAAAACATTCAGCAGGTTTCTAAAAACACAGGGAATTATGTTGAAATCAGTTTGATTAACATTAAGATCTGGAGGGAAATGAAAAGCTGCCAGAACTCGGATGGTGAAGCTGAAGCTTCTCTGCAGCAGTCAGGCTTGCAGTGAATCTGAAGAAGCCTCTGACTGAAGCTTGTTGCTGTTTCACTGTGTCAACAGATGAAAATCCAGTTACCACCAGCTGCTCAGCTGATCCACCTCCTTTGCTTTTGCTGCTCGCTCTGCATCTGGCTGGACAGATGCTGGAGTAGAGGATCAGACCCTCTAGTAAACGTAAAACTCTGTCTTGGACTGGAGCTTCATCCAGTCCTAGTCTGGAGGGGCGACACGCCGATGATGTTTTCCCAAACACTTCGGCGCCTTTCGCTCCTTCGCCTCGCGCTCATGACGAGGTAAAGGTAGCGAGTTTGACCTTCACGTATCATGGCCTCATGGGGGGGGGGGGAAGGGCGCCGCTCCTTCGCCCTGATGTTCTATCCTGGGGCAGTTTGAGGAAAAACTTTGAGGAAAAACTGTGAAAAGTTCTTACGTTTTGCTGCCATGACTCTAACACACCTGTAGCTCCAGCAGCAGCATCAGGCCTCCTTCAGGTGGAAACCCAGCAGAGCGTCGTAGCATCATGCTGCGTTTAAAGGCGGCTCGGAAAAACAGGTTACCATGTTAACAAGGATTAAACAGTTTAACTGCTGATAAAAGTGACAGAGACACAGATATGGAAAGTGTTGAATAACAGAAGGAATAACAGGAATAACAGAGAGTCGGTCATTCTAAGGTAAAAACCCAGCGCATTCAGATTCAGGTGCTTTTTTCATCCAGACGGCTTCCCTCGCCCCCACTAGGGGGCGCGCCCCACAGTTTGGGAACCTCTGATTTAAAGTCACAATCGACCAGCAGAGGAAGTTACATCCAGTCAGATGATTCCCAGCTTTAGATTTTTTAAAATTTGAATGTAAACCAGTGAAAATGTGGTTATAAAATCATTTTGGCTAAAACGTTCACACATTTAAACTGAAAAGTAGAAAATCTGAAGAGCTAAAGAGGAAAAATGATGCAACGATCAGAGTGAAATCAGAAACAGGATTTTTTCAACCTTCAGTGTTTTCAGAAATAAATCAGATGATCAGATTTCAGCTCTAGTGTAGCGGCTGATAATCAGGATCATTTTATTCCTGTTCAAAACAAGAACATTTTTACTCCAGCAACTCCTTCAGTTCCTCACACAAACCTTAACCAACCAAAAAACACAAAATAATCACCTAGGCGAGGAAAACCTGATAGACGTTACAAACGTGGGAATTAAATGCCCAGTGAGATGCTGCAATAAGCATAAAACAATTCAACAATAATATATATGTGAAACAGTGATTCTTGAGAATAGGGACAAAACAGGTCCTATGGATAAACCACAAAATTTGAATAAAATATACTCAAAATATAATTTTTTCAAATATCTGACTAAATTAACCTGGTCATGTGACACAACAACGTATAAATATACATTGTTAGCTTTCCAGGTATTTGCTGAATTTTTTATTTTATTTTAAACATTGTAGTCGGTGGATGATGCCTGTAAAAGCCTTTGTCCAGGAGCAAAACTCAATACATTATAATAGTTTAAAACAATTTAAAAATTACTAAAATTAGATATTATGACAATTAAGTATAAGTACTCATATAAATAATTATAAAGGTATCAATAAATTGAATTAAAAATCATTTTTATATATTTTCCAACTCCATTGAAATTTGTCCTTAGTTTTTGTCGACAGAAATGAAAAGAATGTAAAAAAATCAGGCATTATTTGGGGCAGCAGAACTTCTGAGGACCCCATGACCACTTCCTGTTTCTTCCTTTGCTAAGAGGCTAGTTAGCTCTGGTTAGCTTAGGCTAGTTAGCTCTGGTTACTTAAGGCTAGTTAGCTCTGGTTAGCTTAAGGCTAGTTAGCTCTGGTTAGCTTAAGGCTAGTTAGCTCTGGTTAGCTTAAGGCTAGTTAGCCCTGGTTAGCTTATGTTATTCTTTAGTTTTTTCTTTTTTATTCCTAAGTTGTTTGTCACAACCATGATGTGTCAACACCATAACTGACATTTTACAAAACTTTGATGAAATTTTGTGAAATAAAAGCTTAATTTTGGTAAATTGTAAATATTTCATGGACCTGATGAGCTACAATATGGCCGCCTTCAGATTAACATCATATAAATTGAGGTAGTTTGGCTTTTTGTCACCTCTGTCAGAGTTTTTGTGACTCTTTTAGTGAAATTGTTGTCAAATCTCACCTAATGTGCAAATAATTAATTTTAATGTATTTTACATAAATTGCAATACTTCACATGTACCAGTTTTTCATTTTACTCTCTAGTTTGTCATCACCTTCAGATCTGTGTCAACTCTGTCAGATGGACTTTTTGTTGTTTTTTGTTTTAAATCATATTTATTTTGTTTCTTGAGAATCATTTGTCTGTAAAACGAGTAAAATATCACTAACAGGGTCATTAAAAATGAATTTTGATGTATTTTTGTCAGATGGTGATGACAACGTTCTGAGCAGGTCAATTAAAAAGTAATTTATTAAAAAATGTTGCCACTGGGAGCCTGAACCTCAGCATCTTACATTTCCAAAATTATTTGTATATTAACGGAAATACAAAATTGGAAAATACCGAGACCTGAAATGAGAAACTTTAGAACAAACTAAACGAAGAGAACACCTAGACTGGGAACTGAGAGCTGGAACCACAGATGTACACCAAACAGAAGTAAGAAATAAAGTACAAATAAAACAAGAAAACAGGAAAACAAATATCAGATGAGAGATTTCCACAGATGAACCAAAAACAGATAATTAACAGATCAACAGGAAGAAGAAGTCTAACGAATGATAAGAAAACCTAGATACGAGACGTTCCTGGAGGACCGTTTGACCTGGACCAGACACCGATCGAGAACAGACAGAACGAACGAGACGACCTGATAACGGCGGCTGAGCCTGAGGAACTGACAACTGGCTGTGAGTAACAGCGGATGGAGAACGTCAATGAGACGAGAAATGAGAAAGAGACTGAAACCGAATGAGACACTGGAAGAACTGAGCAGAGCAAAGACAGCAAAAACCGTCAGAGGACTTAGATCAGCGTTGCAGAGCAGACGAGAACGGGCCGGCGCAGAGACATGAACCAGACGAGACGAGATTAGAAGAGGAAACGACGAAACAGAGAGATGAGGACTGAGCACCAAAACAGGGCAGACAGGAGAGAACAATAACTAGAACGAGACGAGAAACCACCGCAACCGAGACAGATGAAGAGAACGACGAGAACGAGACGAGAACCGAACAGAACCGAGACGAGAACGAGACGAAACCGAACTGAACAGACGAGAACCGAGACCTGAACCGAGCGAGACGAACTGGACCGAGAGAGACACGAGAACCTAGAAGAGACTGAAACAGAAGAAAACAGACTGACTGAGAACACGGAACCTGACGAAATTCAGAACGAAACCGAGACTTGAGAACCGAGACGAGAAACCGAGACTGAAACGAGACTGAAAACGAACCTAAACGAGTACGAGAACGAGACGTTCAACCTGAGACAGAGAACACCGAGACCGAGTGAGTAACCTGATGCTTGAGACTACCGAGACAGAACCGAGACGAGAACCGAGCACTGAGAACAGAGACCGAGACACCGAAGACGTGAGAACTCGAGCTGAAACGTGAGAACCGGACGAGAGACCGAGACGAGAACCTGAGAACCGCTGGTGAAACTGAGAACCGAGACCGGAGACTGTCGAACGGACCTTTAGGAACCGAGACCTTGTCCGGACCTGAGACGAGAACGAGACCGGTGAACCTGAGACGAGAAACCGAGACGAGAAAGCGGAGGACGAGAACCGAGACGAGAACGAGACACTGAGAAGGAACTGAGCAGAGCTGAACTGAGACAAAACAGACCTGAACGGAGGACGGAGGGAGACAGAACGGACTGTATGTCAGACTAGCAGAAACGAGGGACTGAAACGTCCAGGCGCGCGCAGATCCTGAGACAAACCAACCTGAGAACGAGAGAGAAGGAGAGGACGAAACAGAGGAGGAGAGATGAGACTGAGCCGGACCTAAACGGACAGACCGAGACGAGAACCGAGACCTGAGAACCGAGACGAGAACCGAGACGAGAACCGAGACCTGAGAACCGAGACGAGAACCGAGACGAGAACCGAGACGAGAACCGAGACGAGAACCGAGACGAGAACCGAGACCTGAGAACCGAGACGAGAACGAGACGAGACCGAGACTGAAACCGAGACGAGAACCGAGACTGAGAACCGAGACGAGAACCGAGACGAGAACCGAGACCTGAGAACCGAGACCTGAGAACCGAGACCTGAGAACCGAGACTGAGAACCGAGACGAGAACCGAGACGAGAACCGAGACGAGACCGGACGAACCGAGACGAGAACCGAGACCGAGAGACGAGACCGAGAGAACCGAGACGAGAACCGAGACGAGAACCGAGACGAGCGAGAACCGAGACCTGAGAACCGAGACTGAGAACCGAGACGAGAACCGAGACTGAGAACCGAGACGAGAACCGAGACGAGAACCGAGACGAGAACCGAGACGAGAACCGAGACGAGAACCGAGACGAGAACCGAGACCTGAGAACCGAGACGAGAAACCGAGACCTGAGAACCGAGACGAGAACCGAGACGAGAACCGAGACGAGAACCGAGACGAGAACCGAGACCTGAGAACCGAGACTGAGAACCGAGACTGAGAACCGAGACTGAGAACCGAGACGAGAACCGAGACGAGAACCGAGACGAGAACCGAGACGAGAACCGAGACGAGAACCGAGACGAGAACCGAGACGAACCGAGACGAGAACCGAGACGAGAACCGAGACCGAGAACCGAGACGAGAACCGAGACTGAGAACGAGACGAGAACGAGACTGAGAACGAGAACGAGACTGAGAACCGAGACCGAGAACCGAGACGAGAACCGAGACCTGAGAACCGAGACTGAGAACCGAGACGAGAACCGGACGAGAACCGGAAGAACGAGACAAACCGAGACGAGAACGAGACCTGAGAACCGAGACCGAGAACCGAGACGAGAACCGAGACTGAGAACCGAGACCGAGAACCGAGACCTGAGAACCGAGACGAGAACCGAGACCTGAGAACCGAGAACCGAGCGAGAACCGAGACCTGAGAACCGAGACTGAAACCGAGACCTGAGAACCGAGACCGAGAACCGAGACGGAACGAGACGAACCGAGACTGAGAACCGAGACGAGAGAACCGAGACGAGAACCGAGACCTGAGAACCGAGACTGAGACGAACCGAGACGAGAACGAGACGAGAACCGAGACGAGAACCGAGACGAGAACCGAGACGAGAACCGAGACGAGAACCGAGACTGAGAACCGAGACGAGAACCGAGACCTGAGAACCGAGACTGAGAACCGAGACCTGAGAACCGAGACGAGAACCGAGACGAGAACCGAGACTGAGAACCGAGACGAGAACCGAGACCGAGAAACCGAGACCTGAGAACCGAGACGAGAACCGAGACCTGAGAACCGAGACCTGAGAACCGAGACTGAGAACCCAGACGAGAACCGAGACCTGAGAACCGAGACTGAGAACCGAGACTGAGAACCGAGACGAGAACCGAGACGAGAACCGAGACGAGAACCGAGACGAGAACCGAGACCTGAGAAACCGAGACCTGAGAACCGAGACGAGAACCGAGACCTGAGAACGAGACGAGAACCGAGACTGAGAACCGAGACTGAGAACCGAGACTGAGAACCGAGACGAGAACCGAGAACCGAGAACGCGAGAACCGAGACGAGAACCGAGACCTGAGAACCGAGACGAGAACCGAGACCGAGAACCGAGACGAGAACCGAGACCGAGAACCGAGACCTGAGAACCGAGACGAGAACCAGACGAGACGAGAAACCGAGACCTGAGAACCGAGACGACGAACCGAGACGAGAACCGAGACGAGAACCGAGACCTGGAGAACGAGACCGAGACCTGACAACCGAGACGAGAACCGAGACGAGAACCGAGACCTGAGAACCGAGACGAGAACCGAGACCTGAGAACCGAGACCTGAGAACCGAGACCTGAGAACTGAGACCTGAGAACCGAGACGAGAACCGAGACGAGAACCGAGACGAGAACCGAGACGAGAACCGAGACCTGAGAACCGAGACGAGAACCGAGACCTGACAACCGAGACGAGAACCGAGACGAGAACCGAGACCTGAGAACCGAGACGAGAACCGAGACCTGACAACCGAGACGAGAACCGAGACGAGAACCGAGACCTGAGAACCGAGACGAGAACCGAGACCTGAGAACCGAGACCTGAGAACCGAGACCTGAGAACCGAGACGGAAACCGAGACGAGAACCGAGACGAGAACCGAGACCTGAGAACTGAGACCTGAGAACCGAGACGAGAACCGAGACGAGAACCGAGACGAGAACCGAGACGAGAACCGAGACCTGAGAACTGAGACCTAGAAACCGAGACGAGAACCGAGACGAGAACCGAGACCTGAGAACTGAGACCTGAGAACCGAGACTTGAGAACTGAGACCTGAGAACCGAGACCTGAGAACTGAGACGGCCTCAGAACATTCTGACATGTTCCCGTCATTATTTTCCCGTCTGATAACGATGAATTTATCAATCTGACCATGTGAGTTTAGACTCAGACTTCCAGGATCGTCTCACCGGGTTGGACGTCGTTTTCAGAACCGACCGTCTCAACGCTGCAGCCCGAATCCAGATCATGGAACCAGGAACCACTTTTCCAGCCTGTTCTGGTCCAGTTCTGGTGAATCCGTCTGAATTACACACGGTTCTGTCCGCTTTGGCCCAGCTGCGGTCCGGTTCGGCTGTTTGGTGTGAATGCTAAGCTAACCTCGTTCCGGGTTCGGTTGAAGTGAACTCTGGTTCGGTTTGAATCAGACAGGAGGCTAGCGGCTAGCGGCTAACGGCTAGCGGTGACGTCATGTTGGACGCTCGGAACCGTTCCTGTCCGGGACGAAGTCCGGATGTTTGACCCCCAGGAGCCGATGGAGCTTCATTAGCAGCTTCACCACACAAACGGCTTAAATATTCACAGCTCAGCTTCTTGTTTACTCAGCCAGATAAATAAATGGTGGAACCGACGTGATGCAACCCGAACAGGAGCGGCGGGTTCAGGGGAAACTGGGCCAAAATCAGCCACGGAGAAAAACTACAAGGGTCCATTTTAAGTGTTAATGTTAGCAGGATGTGAGCCGAGCGGCAACCTAAAGAAAAACTACTGCGAATGTTTCAATGCAATTTAAAACATGGAACTTTATATAAAGAACTGAAATGATGAAATGGAAACAGGAAAAATGAGCAGAAACTTTTCTACATCCAGACCAGTAAATTAACAACCAGAGGAGATTCATGTTGCAGTTGAGGCTCGAGACTCTGGACAGGATGGAGCCTGAAAGGGTTCAGGTCCCACCGGGAGGACGGGACACCTGGACACCTGGAGGGACGATGGGACAATGTCTCTCTGATGGACACCTGGAGGGACGATGTCTCTGATGGACACCTGGAGGGACGATGTCTCTGATGGACACCTGGAGGGACGATGTCTCTCTGATGGACACCTGGAGGGACGATGTCTCTCTGATGGACACCTGGAGGGACGATGTCTCTGATGGACACCTGGAGGGACGATGTCTCTCTGATGGACACCTGGAGGGACGATGTCTCTGATGGACACCTGGAGGGACGATGTCTCTCTGATGGACACCTGGAGGGACGATGTCTCTGATGGACACCTGGAGGGACGATGTCTCTCTGATGGACACCTGGAGGGACGATGTCTCTCTGATGGACACCTGGAGGGACGATGTCTCTCTGATGGACACCTGGAGGGACGATGTCTCTGATGGACACCTGGAGGGACGATGGGACAATGTCTCTCTGATGGACACCTGGAGGGACGATGTCTCTGATGGACGCCTGGAGGGACGATGGGACAATGTCTCTCTGATGGACACCTGGAGGGACGATGTCTCTGATGGACACCTGGAGGGACGATGTCTCTGATGGACACCTGGAGGGACGATGTCTCTCTGATGGACACCTGGAGGGACGATGTCTCTCTGATGGACACCTGGAGGGACGATGTCTCTGATGGACACCTGGAGGGACGATGTCTCTCTGATGGACACCTGGAGGGACGATGTCTCTGATGGACACCTGGAGGGACGATGTCTCTCTGATGGACACCTGGAGGGACGATGTCTCTGATGGACACCTGGAGGGACGATGTCTCTCTGATGGACACCTGGAGGGACGATGTCTCTCTGATGGACACCTGGAGGGACGATGTCTCTCTGATGGACACCTGGAGGGACGATGTCTCTGATGGACGCCTGGAGGGACGATGGGACAATGTCTCTCTGATGGACACCTGGAGGGACGATGGGACAATGTCTCTCTGATGGACACCTGGAGGGACGATGTCTCTCTGATGGACACCTGGAGGGACGATGTCTCTGATGGACACCTGGAGTCTCTGATGGACACCTGGAGGGACGATGTCTCTGATGGACACCTGGACACCTGGAGGGACGATGTCTCTCTGATGGACACCTGGAGGACGATGTCTCTGATGGACACCTGGAGGGACGATGGGACAATGTCTCTCTGATGGACACCTGGACACCTGGAGGGACGATGTCTCTCTGATGGACACCTGGAGGGACGATGTCTCTCTGATGGACACCTGGAGGGACGATGTCTCTGATGGGAACGTCTTGGGGTTCCTGGAGGAGCTGGAGGGACGTCTGGACCTCCTGAGGCTGCTGACCCCGAGACCCGACCTGGATAAGATGGATGATGGATGAAACGGTGTAATAAAAATCTTCTCCATCGTCCAATCAGATCGATTTTGAAGCAGAAATTAACTCCAGATTGAAGCAGCTTCGTCATCCGTCAGTGTTAGCGGATGTAGTTAATGAGTTGAAATCCACATAACTAATTAATTCACATCAGTGCGTGACCCGGGTCCAGTTCACGGTGCTTTGGTTGAGCCGAGCCTGTTGGTCCGGTGCAGCAGGACGTGACCGGCTTTCCGAACAGAACTCAGAACTGACCGGTTCTGGAGCAGATTTGAGGAACCGACCGGTTCTGGAGCAGATTCTGAGGAACCGACCGGTTCTGGAGCAGATTCTGAGGAACCGACCGGTTCTGGAGCAGATTCTGAGGAACCGACCGATTCTGGAGCAGATTCTGAGGAACCGACCGGTTCTGGAGCAGATTCTGAGGAACCGACCGGTTCTGGAGCAGATTCTGAGGAACCGACCGTTCTGCTGCAGATTCTGAGGAACCGACCGGTTCTGGAGCAGATTCTGAGGAACCGACCGATTCTGCTGCAGATTCTGAGGAACCGACCGGTTCTGGAGCAGATTCTGAGGAACCGACCGATTCTGGAGCAGATTCTGAGGAACCGACCGGTTCTGCTGCAGATTCTGAGGAACCGACCGGTTCTGGAGCAGATTCTGAGGAACCGACCGGTTCTGGAGCAGATCCAGTCCCAGTGCTGCCACAGCGTTAGCATTAGCATTAGCATTGCATGCCACAAACTGTAAGACAGAGAGAAACCCGCATCATGTTTCACTGCTGAAGGTCCAGATTCACTGTGAAGAAACAAAATATTGTTTTTATCAGGTGAATAATTACAGTGGTGCCAAAACTTCCCAAACACCAGAACAGCAGCAGCTGCTGCATTATGGAGGAAGAACAAAGACGGAGGAGCTTCAGCGGTCATTCACAAGGCCAGAGGCTGAGAACGCGAGGACAAACACAGAGAGACAGAGACACACAGTGGTGGTCGATACTCGGCTGCGCCGCTCACCTTGTACCTGATGGCGGCTCATTGTGGAGCGACGCGGGACGTTTTAGGACCAAACCACTTTACACCCATCTGTCACTTTGATTGTCACTCAGGTTGGATCTGTGGCCGGCTGACGCCCACAGGTCTCCTGTAGACCGGATCGGTTCTGATGAGTCCAGACCGGCCCGGTCCAGGTCCAGCCTGAACTCTGCGTCTGAATGCGGCTGTTAGACGGATTTCCTAATCTCTGCTGCTGCCTCAGGATTTCTCATCTCCAGCGTGTGTCTGTGTTTGTTTATAATACCTTGTGGGGACGATTCTCCTGACATGTACTACGTTGTGGGGACCAATTGCTCCTTGTGGGGACCGAGGCCTGGTCCCCTCAAGGGAAACCCTGTTTTAGGGTCAGGGGTCAGAGTTGGGACTAAGGTATGAATTGAGTTGTGGTTAGGGTTAGAAAAAGGGTAAAGGTCAAGGTTAGGCTGTAGAAATGACTGGAAGTCAATGGAAAGTCCCCACAAAGATAGCTGGCAAAAATGCGAGTGTGTGAGTGTGTGTGTGTCCCTCGTTGGTGATCTGGTTCCTCAGTGGTGATCTGGTTCCTGGTGGTGATCTGGTCCCTGGTGGTGATCTGGTTCCTCGGTGGTGATCGGGTCCCTGGTGGTGATCTGGTTCCTGTGCCGTGATCTGGTTCCTCGGTGGTGATCTGGTCCCTGGTGGTGATCTGGTTCCTCGGTGGTGATCTGGTCCCTGGTGGTGATCTGGTCCCTTGGTGGTGATCTGGTCCCTGGTGGTGATCTGGTCCCTGGTGGTGATCTGGTTCCTCGGTGGTGATCTGGTCCCTGGTGGTGATCTGGTTCCTCGGTGGTGATCTGGTTCCCTGGTGGTGATCTGGTTCCTCGGTGGTGATCTGGTCCCTCGGTGGTGATCTGGTTCCTCGGTGGTGATCTGGTCCCTTGGTGGTGATCTGGTCCCTCGGTGGTGATCTGGTCCCTGGTGGTGATCTGGTCCCTGGTGGTGACCTGGTTCCTGTGCCGTGATCTGGTCCCTTGGTGGTGATCTGGTCCCTCGGTGGTGATCTGGTCCCTGGTGGTGATCTGGTCCCTGGTGGTGATCTGGTCCCTGTGCCTTGATCTGGTCCCTCGGTGGTGATCTGGTCCCTTGGTGGTGATCTGGTCCCTGGTGGTGATCTGGTTCCTCGGTGGTGATCTGGTCCCTGGTGGTGATCTGGTCCCTGGTGGTGATCTGGTCCCTGTGCCGTGATCTGGTCCCTCGGTGGTGATCTGGTTCCTCGGTGGTGATCTGGTCCTTGGTGGTGATCTGGTCGCTCGGTGGTGATCTGGTCCCTGGTGTGATCTGGTCCCTGGTGGTGATCTGGTTCCTGTGCCGTGATCTGGTTCCTCGGTGGTGATCTGGCCCCTGGTGGTGATCTGGTTCCTGAGCCGTGATCTGGTCCCTTGGTGGTGATCTGGTCCCTCGGTGGTGATCTGGTCCCTTGGTGGTGATCTGGTCCCTGGTGGTGATCTGGTCCCTGGTGGTGATCTGGTTCCTGTGCCGTGATCTGGTCCCTCGGTGGTGATCTGGTCCCTGTGGTGATCTGGTCCCTGGTGGTGATCTGGTTCCTCGGTGGTGATCTGGTCCCTGGTGGTGATCTGGTCCCTGGTGGTGATCTGGTTCCTCGGTGGTGATCTGGTCCCTTGGTGGTGATCTGGTCCCTCGGTGGTGATCTGGTCCCTGGTGGTGATCTGGTCCCTGGTGGTGACCTGGTTCCTGTGCGTGATCTGGTCCCTTGGTGGTGATCTGGTTCCTCGGTGGTGATCTGGTCCCTGGTGGTGATCTGGTCCCTGGTGGTGATCTGGTTCCTGTGCCGTGATCTGGTCCCTCGGTGGTGATCTGGTTCCTCGGTGGTGATCTGGTTCCTCGGTGGTGATCTGGTTCCTCGGTGGTGATCTGGTTCCTCGGTGGTGATCTGGTCCCTCGGTGGTGATCTGGTTTCTCAGTGGTGATCTGGTTCCTCGGTGGTGATCTGGTCCCTCGTGGTGATCTGGTCCTCGGTGGTGATCTGGTTCCCGGTGGTGATCTGGTCCCTCGGTGGTGATCTGGTTCCTCGTGGTGATCTGGTCCTCGGTGTGATCTGGTTCCTCGTGGCGATCTGTCCCTCGGTGGTGATCTGGTTCCTCGGTGGTGATCTGGTTCCTCGGTGGTGATCTTGTTCCTCGGTGGTGATCTGGTCCCTCGGTGGTGATCTGGTCCCTGGTGGTGATCTGGTTCCGGTGCCGTGATCTGGTCCCTGGTGGTGATCTGGTCCCTCGGTGGTGATCTGGTTCCTCGGTGGTGATCTGGTCCCTGGTGGTGATCTGGTCCCTGTGCCGTGATCTGGTCCCTCGGTGGTGATCTGGTTCCTCGGTGGTGATCTGGTCCCTGGTGGTGATCTGGTCCCTCGGTGGTGATCTGGTCCCTGGTGGTGATCTGGTCCCTGGTGGTGATCTGGTTCCTGTGCCGTGATCTGGTTCCTCGGTGGTGATCTGGTTCTCGGTGGTGATCTGGTCCCTCGGTGTGTGATCTGGTCCCTGGTGGTGATCTGGTTCCTCGGTGGTGATCTGGTTCCTCGGTGGTGATCTGGTTCCTCGGTGGTGATCTGGTCCCTTGGTGGTGATCTGGTCTCTCGGTGGTGATCTGGTCCCTGGTGGTGATCTGGTCCCTGGTGGTGACCTGGTTCCTGTGCCGTGATCTGGTCCCTTGGTGGTGAACTGGTCCCTCGGTGGTGATCTGGTTCCTCGGTGGTGATCTGGTCCCTGGTGGTGATCTGGTCCCTGGTGGTGATCTGGTTCCTGTGCCGTGATCTGGTCCCTCGGTGGTGATCTGGTTCCTCAGTGGTGATCTGGTTCCTCGGTGGTGATCTGGTTCCTCGGTGGTGATCTGGTTCCTCGGTGGTGATCTGGTCCCTCGGTGGTGATCTGGTTTCTCGGTGGTGATCTGGTTCCTCGGTGGTGATCTGGTCCCTCGGTGGTGATCTGGTCCCTCGGTGGTGATCTGGTTCCTCGGTGGTGATCTGGTCCCTCGTGGTGATCTGGTTCCTCGGTGGTGATCTGGTCCCTCGGTGGTGATCTGGTTTCTCGGTGGTGATCTGGTCCCTCGGTGGTGATCTGGTTCCTCGGTGGTGATCTGGTTCCTCGGTGGTGATCTGGTCCCTCGGTGGTGATCTGGTTCCTCGGTGGTGATCTGGTCCTCGGTGGTGATCTGGTTCCTCGGTGTGATCTGGTTCCTCGGTGTGCTCTGGTCCCTGGTGGTGATCTGGTTCCTCGGTGTGATCTGGTTCCTCGGTGTGATCTGGTCCCTGGTGGTGATCTGGTCCCTGGTGGTGATCTGGTCTGGCTTTTAAATCTCTGGTTTGTGGGTTGAGGTGAGAAATGCAGTAAATTCTGCCTCCAACATAAAATATGACTTTTCTGTTGTTTGGTTTTCCAAACTGTAAGATGTGTAAACTTTAGTTCTTTAGCTCCGGTGATGTTTGCTGTTTGTTCATTTCATCGTTTTCTCTGTCACTTAAACGAAACACAAAGTTTATCAGACGATAAATCATTAATTTACTCCGTTCATCACCAATGAATCTTAAAGTTTTCTGCTACATGTCTAACCTCCATCTTCCCCTGCAGGTCTTTGTTGTCCCGGTACTTCGTCCTACAGAACCGGTTCTGATCCGGATCGTTCCCAGCCGGCCTGGAAGCTCGTTATTTGTCCCGATCGATGTTCTTTCATTCCTCTGTCCTTTTCCTGTCGTCTCCGTTTCCTCTGACTCGCCTCGCCGGGTCGGAACCGGTTCCGATCCGAATGCCAGGCCGCCTGTGTGCTCAGACCCGGTCTGCCTGTTTTAATCAGAGTGAGACCTCTCCAGCTTCGTGTCTGCGTCCATCACTGACAGGAATAATTACACATAATAACAATTAAGATGAAAATTCATCATAAATATTTATTGAAGTTGAATTAAAAACAGACTTTTAGCCTCTTGATCTATAAATGTGGTTAAATAATAAATGATGCTCCGCTTTATGTGTTTGTGTCTGTTTTTAAAAATCAATCTTTGTGTTTATAGCAGTGAAATAAAGAGATTTTATTTATTGAAAGGCAGCAGAGGGTTTAATATCTTTATTTTTGATGTTTTCCATTAACTTTTCTCTCAACGTCGTCCTGAGAACGTGGATTATTTTAACACTTAAAAGTAGAAAAAAGCTGCAGCAACTTAACATTTAAACCCTTTTAGAAACAACTAAAGATTATTTCATTTCTGCTCATCAGAGCAAAAATACATTTTATTATTGATGAGTTACTGATACTTTGATATATTAACAGATTTCGTTGAGTGTTTTTGTAGATTTTTCTTTGAACAAAGTTTTAGGTGCCTACAAAAATACTTTCATAATAAATAAACAACTGGAGAACTGCAGCACCACGGTGGATTGATGCTTCATTCATTCATTCATTCTGTGTGTGTGCATCATGCCACGGTGGTAATTCATGAAAATGTGACTGTTTTGTGTCGAGTGGGTCGGATCCGGTTGCATTCGCTCCTATTGTTTGTTCGACTCGGTTCGTATTTCCCTTTCATGTTGTGTGAGTGTGGGAACTTATTTCTCTGGGATTAAAAGTGTCTCCTTGTGTGCAGGGAGGTCCCAACCTATTACTCATGGTGATCTGTGTTTACATCCATCCAATAGGAACAACAACTGTGATGCTTCCACCACATTAGAAGTCGATAGATGAACCAAACACCAGATGAATCATGTTGGAGCGATGGACTCCTCTCATTGATTTCTGCAGATTTAATGAGACGCCCCCAGCAGAGGATCCCGTCTGCTGTCTAAATTAAGCTCTGCAGGTTGTAATCACACCTTATTCTACTAAATGGCTCATAACTGGAGGGTCCCAGGCAGTCAGGCGCCTGCAGCTTCTAACCGAGGATTAAAGAACTAATCACAACCTGTAAATATAAAAAAGCTTCACCTTAAAAAAGACGTTATCAGATCGCTTTGTTTCTAGAAACATAAAATACTGTATGTTTCCTCCACATTTATAAAATCCACCACAGTGTTTGACGGGACGATGATCTCCTCCACCTCCTTCTGCTTCACCGCCGTCACAAACAACCAATCAGAGGCAGGAGGAGGGTCTCAGCGCTGCCAATCATCCTCATGTAAATGCTGCTCATAGCCTGACATGAATGCTATTGCTAGTTAGTAATGCAATGCTGCTAATGACGACAGATAAACACTTTTCCTGAAATGGTAAGTCATTAGCTTACCCTACTACTAGCTTACCCTGCTACAATCTAACCCTGCTACAAGCTTACCCCACTACTAGCTAACCCTGCTACTAGCTTACCCTGCTACTAGCTAACCCTGCTACTAGCTTACCCTGCTACAATCTAACCCTGCTACAAGCTTACCCCACTACTAGCTAACCCTGCTACTAGCTTACCCTGCTACTAGCTAACCCTGCTACTAGTTTACCCTGCTACAAGCTTACCCCACTACTAGCTTACCCTGCTACTAGCTAACCCTGCTACTAGCTTACCCTGCTACTAGCTAACCCTGCTACTAGTTTACCCTGCTACAAGCTTACCCCACTACTAGCTAACCCTGCTACTAGCTTACCCTGCTACTAGCTAACCCTGCTACTAGTTTACCCTGCTACAAGCTTACCCCACTACTAGCTAACCCTGCTACATGCTTACCCCACTTCTAGCTCTTCCCGCGTAGTAGCTTAGCAATGTTAGCTTATCTGTATTATTAGTATTGTTTTCTTCTCCTCTCATTAAACTGTAAAATTATTCCTTCAAAAGAGGATAATTTGTGTTCACTGGTAAAGCTAAACATTCTGGTAATGCTAAAGGTAGCAGCTAGCTTTGCTAACACTGTGGTTTCCAGTGTTTGTGTTTGTGTTGCGTTCAGCCGTATCAAACCGCTGAAACTCATAAACCACTAATATTCTGATGACCTGGTTTCTTTATATCCGTCTTATCTTGGTGGTTCAGAGCTAAATTAAATCTGTCCCTGGATGACAGATTTAATGTATCAATTATAAAAGAGACAGCTGATTTTTAATTCAACACATTATTCATTTTATCTCCATTTCTGCTTTGCATTGTGAACTGGTCGTTTCAAGAAGACCAGCTCTGTTGTCCTTAAATTAGTCTGAATTAGCTGAAAACTAATTTAAATTAGGAAAAAGGTTGTTTTACGAGTCTTTCAGGGCTGGACTCGTTTCTTCTTCTACTGCTTTTTAATATCTAAGCTTCATCAGGCAGATATTCATAAGCAAACACTGAGAATGAAAACTATTTATTTCCCAGTAATGAGGCGGCGCCCTGACTTGGTACCTTTGATATAATTACTAATTTAGTTAATAATTACTGCTGACATTTATTAATTGGCCGTCTTTGCCAAACCAGACCTTTAGCTGCACAGCAGCTCTGATCTGTGGATGCAGAGGCTGGAAGGAGGACAATAAAAACCAACAGGCAGCAAGGAAAGTCTTTCTGAGGACAAATGAAATATTTTCCCAGAATCCATCCTGCTTTGCCTTTTTTCTAAATATAATCCGTAACGTCTCTGTCTGCGTGTTTGTTCACTCGTTAGCTATTAAACACAAGAGCTACAGACAATAAATTCACTAATTACATGCTGAACACAGATGTTTGGTTTCGCCCGTCAGCCATGAAGCTCCAGGATCTTGCAGAAACCCGACCAGAGACTCTGAAACGTCCTGCAGTCTGAAAACATAAAGCTGCAAATAACAGGGAGACACTTCAAACAGCATGTTGGATAATTAGCAACCCAAACAATTAGCATTTGAGACACCTCACCAATTATTTCCAGTTCTGTTCCAGGGAGGAAGGAGAGATGAAGAGCAGAAACGAGGAGCGTCTGAAGACGAGTGGAAGGAAGACAGAAGGAGAAGGAAACATTTTCTCTGTTTCAGGGCAGAATCACATTTATTTAAAGCAGGAAGGTGAAAAATACTCAGGAATATGAACTGATGGAGGAAACAAGTGGCTGTAAAATCCAGACAGGTTCTGGTTCTGTCAGTCCGGACAGAACCAGAGTCTCATCCATCAGAACCGATGAAACCCGTTATGTTTGGAACATGTTCAGATTCAGTTAAAATCACGTTCAGATCAGGTTCGTGTGCTGAAGGCTCTGCTCTGACTGAGCAGTCCTCAGCTCTCTGATTGGCTGCACCTGGACCTGCTGTCCTCTCATTGGTTCAGAGACCCAACAAAATGTTTCGAAACAGAATCATTTAGTTTTGATCATTTCAACAGTGAGAATGTTTGATTCTCCATCGTTTCCTCCAGTCATTCAGATCCGTCTCAACCTGAACCGAATCGATTCTGACAGACTTTAGGGATGGATTCACACCGGCCCATTCGGTCCGCCTGCCTAGTCAAAGTCCGGCCCGGTTGTGAGGTCTGAAAGCTAAACGACCTCTGACCTCTGGTCCTCCAAACCTCGTCTGGGTTTGGCTGAACTGACCTCTGGTTCAGTCTGAATGTGAACGCCAAGCGGACCAGAGACGCTCCAACAGCAGGAAGTGGACTACAGCGCAGGGCATTCTGGGTAAATCCAACCAAAGCTAACGTGTTAGCCTAGCGCTAGCAGCAGAAATGGCTCCTGGTCTTCAGCCTAAATCCTCCAACCACTAAAATCCTCCATCTTGTTTCCATGGTGAAGCAGGAAGTTGCTCTCAGTGTCGTTTCCCTCAGTGGTTGTTGGTGCAGCGCCGCCACAGGCCAGGAGGGGAACAGCTGGTTGGACTCGGAGCAGCTGGAGGAGGAGCAGAAGTTCTGGGTCCAGTAGAACCGGGTCGGCCGGACCGAAGGAGGGAAACAGACCGAATCCTTTCTGCTCGTTTCCACAGAGTCTGGGTGATGAATCATAAGCTCTGCTGCTGTTTCTTCGTCTTGCTGGTTTCTGTTAATCCTGCAGACATTGAAGGTTTTCCACCTTCAGGCTCTGGTCTCTGCGACGAGCCGAGCCACAGGAACTCGGACCGATCCGATTCACTGAAACACGTCTTCGTGTTGTCGCAGCGTTTTCCCTCTGATGATGATGAATCTCACATCAGCGTTTAAACATGTTGTTGGTTGGGTCACTAAAACCTGAGGTCTGTCTGCTTCTTCACCCTTTACATCAAAATCTCAGAACTGAAGTTTTGTCCAATAAGGATTCAGGAAATCATTTCCTGCTGATCAGCAGGTTTCTGTTTTCTGATGAAATATCAATCATCATAACTGATGGGAATCGGATTCCTCCGTCAGATGGAATCGGTCGGGTCTCTTTCCTCCCAGGACTTTTCCTGCTGATTCCTTTCATGTCTGCTTCAGATCTCGGATTGATCTGTTCGACTCCTCAAGCAGCCGAACTCTGTGATATCAGACAAACAGAATAAAGCAGGAGCCCCGACGTTCCTGTCAGTCGAAGAACTCGGACATTTTTCCTGGAGTTTTTATAAACTGATAACTGGAACAAACTTTAAGTAGGACAATTATTATTTCTAAATCCACCTGGACAGTTTAAGAGGAAACGCATCGCCTTGGTTTCGTTTGGCTCATGATGAAACCTTTTGGGTCACCAGAGATAAAAACACCATGTATTTAAAAATCTGCTCCGCCTTTACAGCAAAGCTTCTCCATGATGCCGTTTACAACCAGATGTGCAGTTTCTCCAGGCGTTTGCCAGCGATGGGAAGTAACAAAGTACAATTTTCATGTATCTGTACTTTACTTAAGTAGATTTAATAATGGATACTTTCTACTTTTACTCCACTACATTTTACAGTAAGTATCTGTACTTTCTTTCTACAAAGTCTCGCGTTACTCGTTACATCCAAGTCTCATTGAGTTTTTTGTCCGTTAGAATGTGAAGTTCAGGGATTTAAGGTGGCGCCGTAAAATCCGAGCAATAACGTGACTTAGTGTCTGTTGTCACCCACCGCCTCCACCTTTACTCCAGACATGCGCAGTTGTTTCCTCTGAGCGGGAGAAGATGTCTGTCTAATCGATTATAGCTGCATAAATCATAGATATGGACATGCAAAACCAGCAGCGTTTCTTTCAGACGGTGGAACTTCGTCCAACTTTTAGCGTCACTTGGAAGGAAAGATTAAAGAAGATAAGATCTGTGGACGGGATGCTAGCTAAGCTAAGCTAAGCTAAGCTAAGCTAAGCTGTACTGAGACACATGTTGCCGCATATATGGGACAACGCTGTGACCAAAGTGCAGTATAGTAATATGACGTTCAGGAACGATCCAGTTCTTCTGGACGGATCTTTACTGATTACATTTATTTCAGCTCTAAGTATTTAATATCTAGGTGTTTTATGGGAATGTGGATCTTTCAGAGCAATTTGAATATGAAAGACATACAGTATTATAAAACCTATATTATGTGTTATAACATTCACCAGCAAAGTTTACATAGGTGGTAAAGACTATTATCATGTAATTCTTTCACTAGTAAGATTAATCCCAAATCTTCCGTTTTTGTTTTGAAAGTTTCATAAAGACACGATGTGAGGAAGAAGAGAGAGAATCTATAAAGAGAGACGGATTGACTGCAGCAGGATGGATCACATGGAGTTTGGACTCAATCTCTTAAGCTGGAACTCGTCTACTGAAAAAAAAAAAATATATATATATATTATTCAGAATTAATCATTATTTATTTGTGTTTGTATAGTTATATAAATATGTATTATTATAATAAATTATACACACAGTCGTTCACAATAAATTATTCACGGCTTTTTGCTTTGTAATATGCTCATCATACATCGATATCAGAATATTCCATTCCTATTCTATTGCTATAGCCACTAATCATATTTAAATATGCTGAGCTATGTATTACAAACATACTTAAATAATACAATTGTTTATAAATGTAGCTTTGATAGATGTCTGAATATAGTTCCCAGTAACAAAAAAAAACATGTTTTGATCAATTAAATGCACTGATATGTCATTTTGCTGCTAAACACATAATGCTGAGTGTTGTGGTCTACCGCTCCAAGATGGCCGACCTAAATCTCGTCAGCAACAATAGGCGAGAGCGGAGCATGATGGTCTATCCTTATATTATGTCTATGGTCTTGACTATAACTCTGCTACATGGCTCCTCGGCTCCTTGTCCTCCCACCCACCTTCTTTCACCCTTTCTGTTGGATTTCTTTCAAAATAAAAGCCACTAGTGGCAAAAAAGTGAAGTTCATGTTATGTTAGGACAGGAGACAAGATGTTTCCATTCCTGAAATTATGATCCATAGAATCACATATCTAAGTCTATAAACTATGTTACAGAGTAAACACAATAAAAACATGTTTTATCTGTGGCTTTGTTCATTAAAATGACACATTTATAATGTATTAAAGTTAAATATAATCGGTTCACTTAATGATAATGTATTAGGGATTAAGTAATGCATTCAGCAAGTACTTTTACTTTTAATACTTAAGTATTTTTAAAAACCAGTACTTTTTACTTTTACTTGAGTACATTTATTGAGTACTTCCTCCACCACTGGCGTTTGCTAGTTGCTGCTGCCGCTAGTCTAGAGGAGCAGTGAGGAGGAGAAACTCTGGTTTAAATTTATGATATTTTAACTAAAATACATTTATTTCTTTGGACGTTTTCCTGATTTTGAAATCAAAACTGGAGAAAAACATCCGACTCTGAGCTGATCTGATAACTTGAACTCCAACTGAATTAAACTCCAGGAGGAAACACGACGTTTCTCCTGGAGTCTTTTCCATTTCAGCTGCTTCTAGCCGAGCGCCGTCCGGCAGCAGCTCTGTGTTTCCCTCAGAGGATTCTGGGTACTATGGGCCGGCAGCGTGGAGCGTTCCCAGTCCGACGCCAGGCCCGGTCCAGCATCCCGTCTGAGTCCCGTTCAATCCCTTCAGAGCCGGGCCAACCGTCTCCGTGGCCTCAGGTTGTTTCCCTCCGACACTCATGATCTGGGTTTGTGGCTCGGATGGAGCAATCGGGCTCTTTCCACCGAAACTGAAATATTTCATAAAAAACGATCATCTGAGCAAATTCTTTAATTCCCTCCCTGAACTTTGACTCTGTTTCTGTTTGGCAGGAATTTAAAATGTTTCCCAACAGGACGGCAGTGGAGCAAAAAGCCACAAAAACAAACACATTTCACTAGGGCTGTAGTGATACAATAATCTCACGATACGATATATATTGTGATATTCAGCAAACGATACAATTCAATACAGTTTTGCGATTTTTTGAAAGATTTCAGAGGGACGGAGTGATTTTGGTGACATTTTGTGACTGTTATAAAGTTGGACTGAATTAATTTAACTGAAAACTGATTAAAAGCACCAACTACACAATACCTGGTTCTGGTTGGACACAGACTTAAAGTGGACAGCTGGACAAAATGAACCAAAGAAGTGGAGAGAAAACATGTTTCTTTTAGTTAGAAACAGTCCAAACTGTAGCTGACATGCATTAGTAAAGTAAATAAAGTGAACCAAGTTCCTGCTCTGAATAGTTTGATACCTTTTTAACCTGAACATCTGAAGGAATCACTCTAAGCCTGATGACCTGGTGAAGCCAGCAGTGAGGGAACAAGGTGACAGTTGGACGTTACGATACTTAAGGATGAATATAGATTTGTTTCCAGGAAAGAAAATATCGATATATATCGCGATATCGATATTATACAGCCCTAATTTCACTCCAACGTTCAGACGGGAAATCTCACAAAATCTCTCGAGATCAGACGGGAGTTCAGCGTAAACAAACATGGCCGACGATTTGAGTAACGGCGACAGAGAAAACCAGTTTTCCCATCAGCCTGAGAAACAGTCGGCGTATCCTCCACCTGCCGTCGCCATGGCGACCACCACATCCGGCTGGTGTTGGTGTTCGGCTATGTTCACCTCAGGACAGCCGCTGACTGAACATCAGACGTTCGCAGGTTTCCACACAAAGCAGAAACTGTGAAGAATAAAAAATGTCAAATATCTAAAAACCTCCCAAATCTCAGAGACTTTTAATAAAATCTCTGTTCAAACGCTCTTAAAGTTCTCCAAGGACGAACCTTTGGAGCCTTTCTGTCGCCTGCAGACAGGATGTGAGGTCACAGCGGGGTGCGTGTCGCCATGCCAACCCTCAGTGGGCGGGACTCTGGACCACACAGGCACAGATAAATCTGTCGGCATGCAGTGGCTGATGGGACGGCGTCCAGGTGAGCGCGGCTCTGAAAGCTGCGTCCTGTTGACGCAACATGCACATCGGACTACGGCGCCGCACCGAGTCCAGGTTCTGCAGGATTAGTCCAGTCGCTCCTCTGGACCCGGCGGAGGGAAAAGACTCCAGGTCCTGAGGGGAAAGTGGAAAAAGGTCATTTACTTTGTACAGCACATTTTCACGACAGGCTTCAGTGAAGGTGATTCATCTGATTCACAGAAAGTTTGTCTAGTATAGAAAACGCAGATTCAGCTCAGCACTAAAGCTGCATTGAAACTTGATTTATTCTGTTATCTTTCTTGGCCAAACAGAATCTGAGTCATTTTTTTCACCTGTCCAGTGATAATTAGATGAAATGAGCTTTTATTGCTCTGCTGCTGTTAGCAGTAACTAAATCAATCCAGAGTTCTGCTTTTACCTGCAGTGGCTCTGAGTGGATTTAAATTAGACTTTATGAAGCAAACTGGGATAAATTGGGTTTTTACATGTAGAGATTTTAGGGAACCAGAACATCTGCTCCACCTCCAGAGTCAAACCAGCCTGTTTCCTCCTGATGGTCGACCCGGTTCTACTGGAACCAGAACTTCTGCTCCTCCTCCAGCTGCTCCGAGTCCAACCAGCTGTTCCCCTCCTGGCCTGTGGCGGCGCTGCACCAACAACCACTGGAGGAAACGACACTGAGAGCAACTTCCTGCTTCACCATGGAAACAAGATGGAGGATTTTAGAGGATTTTCTCTTTAGACCAGGAGCCGTTTCTGCTGCTAGCGCTAGGCTAACATGTTAGCTTTGGTTGGACTTACCCAGAATGCCCTGTGCTGTAGTCCACTTCCTGCTGTTGGAGCGTCTCTGGTCCGCTTGGCGTTCACATTCAGACTGAACCAGAGTTCAGTTCAGCCGAACCCAGACGAGGTTTGGAGGACCAGAGGTCAGAGGTCGTTTAGCTTTCAGACCTCACAACCGGGCCGGACTGAACCGGCAGGCGGACGTGGCGTCTTAGTTTTCGTTCTTCTGTCCAACATTCCGAGTTTTAGCCTAAAGGAACCTTTTCAGGAGCCGGAGGAGTTTTCTGGAGGAACCAGGGCGAAATCGAGACGGGGGTTGAAATCTGCCCTGAGGGGGGTCAGTCCTGTTAGGATGGACTCTGGATGCAGATCATGACATCCAGTTTCATTAAAATCATCTTTTCTGTTAACCTTAAATAAATGACATTTGGTGTTTCTGTTCGCAGTCCAGCAGCTTTAACTCCACCTGCAGTGGAAACGATGTGATTAAAGTTTAATCGGCTTCCGGCTGCAGCTCCTACCAACAACACCGGATACCAGAGACGTGTTCACAGCGACTCTGCTGCACTTTCACACATTAATTGCTTCTCGTTTATTTCTGGTTCCAGCCTGGAATGATTTCAGGAGAAATGAAAACGAGACGCTCAGAGAACCGAAGAGCAAAGTTTCATAAACAGGCAGCTGTGTTTTTAACCGTTTCATTATTTTATGCTTTTAAGACTAAATCAATGTTTGTTACTGAATGAACATAAATGCTGAAATCTGTCCAGGTAGACTATTGAGAAACCGCAGATCCGACCATCCAGCCTCAAAGAGGTAAAGTCAACAAAGCAGCCGATTCTTCTGACCATCAGACGACGTCATGGGATAACTAGCTGTGATTGGGTCAAAACCAGGCGACTCCGTTTACTCCGTTGGGTCAAAACCAGGCGACTCGTTTGCTCCGTTGGGTCAAAACCAGGCGACCCGTTTGCTCCGTTGGGTCAAAACCAGGCGACTCGTTTGCTCCGTTGGGTCAAAACCCGGCGACCCGTTTGCTCCGTTGGGTCAAAACCGGCGACTCGTTTGCTCCGTTGGGTCAAAACCAGGCGACTCGTTTGCTCCGTTGGGTCAAAACCAGGCGACCGTTTGCTCCGTTGGGTCAAAACCCGGCGGCGTCTGACCCGTTTACGCCGTTGGACTGATGAAACAAACGATGTTTCAGTTCATCTGCTGATTCAAACGCTGCTCCACTCCAACCAGGTGCAGAAGAACCGGATCTACGTCTTTGTTTCCTCCTGAACGGTTGACTGGAGTTTCTGGGGTTCAGAAACTAGATCATGATGAGAGGGTGAAAATATGAACACATTAAACGGTTTCTTCTCTTCCAGGAACCATCTTTGACTTCCAGTGATCCTCTGATGACGTTTTCCTCTTTCCGTCCGACAGCAGAACGAACGACGAGCCAGAAATAAATCCTAAAATGTTGGAATGGAGCATCAAGGTCACAGCAAAGGTCCGGTTCTGGTTCTCCAGAATCAGACCCGGCTCAGACGTCCATTTTTACTAATTTATCTCAAGAAGTTTTAAGGCTTAGTTTGTAAAGTAGGTCAGTGTTTCAGTCCTCAGCAGCTTCTGAACCACGTTATGAGGCTTTTTAAAGATAAAAATCCTTCAGAACTTTTTTACTGAAACTTTTTGTCTCCAGTTGTGAAAGTTAATGACCAAAGTTGTGATGTGAGCAGCTTCCAGTGAGAAAACACTTTATAGAGGCGAAGAACCAAAAATCTAATTCATCTTCTGCATCTCTGCTTTCTGCGTGACACTTTGCCGCTCCGGATCAGAACCTGCAGCGTTCGGAGCGCCTGCATCACAACGAGGCGGCGGCGGATCTCACACCTCAGCTGTAATCTGCCCCTCAGAGGCGCCGACCCGGTTTCAGACTGACGCCTTTCGGTCAGGATTATTCAGAGAGAATCAAACGGCGGAGAGGAAAAGTCAATCTAACTCTGCAGATGACATGAGAAGACGGAGCAGCTGAAGCTGTGATGAGAATCAGAACCAAACAGAAAAAGTTTCACTGGTTTCCAGTGCAGACGGTTTAGAAACGATGCGGAACTTCAACTTTTATTTATTCCATCCATTGTTCAACGTTCTGCAAGGTGAAACATATTGAAAGAAACCTGAAGTTTGACAGATCGTAACAGAAATACACAGAAACCAAACCTTTTCCTTCAACAACACAGAAAATGACAAAACTTGTCTTGCATCAATCCTGACTGATGTTGGACTTTCAGTGAGAAACTTCAACGAAATGAAGAGACGAGGGAAAAGTTCCTGAATCAGGTTTATAGTAAATAAATGTCAGTTTGCAACTCTCTGGTTTTATTTGCCTCTAAATGAAACCAAAACTGATGACAAACGTTTTATTCCTGAAGTTCTGGTTCTGCTGTGGTAAAACCAGAACCCGTCTCTTCAGCAGCCGAGCTCCACGGCGAATCGACAGCAGGTCTCTTTAAGATCCTGGTGCTACTGTCCCTTTAAGATCCTGGTGCTACTGTCCCTTTAAGAATCTGGTGCTACTGTCCCTTTAAGATCCTGGTGCTACTGTCCCTTTAAGAATCTGGTGCTACTGTCCCTTTAAGATCCTGGTGCTACTGTCCCTTTAAATCTGGTGCTACTGTCCCTTTAAGAATCTGGTGCTACTGTCCCTTTAAGATCCTGGTGCTACTGTCCCTTTAAGATCTGGTGCTACTGTCCCTTTAAGAATCTGGTGCTACTGTCCCTTTAAGATCCTGGTGCTACTGTCCCTTTAAGATCAGAGACATTAGATTGGAGCAGGATGGGCTACAGCTGCCTGATTCACACCAACCAGGTCCGGTTCGCTTTAATCCGACTCCAGCCCATTTGCCTATTAACTCCGGTTCGGTTGTGAGGTGTGGACGCTAATCGACCTCTGACCTCTGGTCCTCCAGACCTCGATCTGGGTTCTGCTGAACTGAACTCTGAATGGTCTGAATGTGAACGCCAAGCGGACCAGAGACGCTCCAAGACCAGGAAGTGGACTACAGCACAGTCCATTCTGGGTAAGTCCAACCAAAGCTAACCTGTTAGCCTAGCGCTAGCAGCAGAAACGGCTCCTGGTCTAGAGAGAAAATCCTCTAAAATCCTCCATCTTGTTTCCATGGTGAAGCAGGAAGTTGCTCTCAGTGTCGTTTCCCTCAGTGTTGTTGGTGCAGCGCCGCCACAGCCAGGAGGGAACAGCTGGTGGACTCAGAGCAGCTGCAGTGGAGCAGAAGTTCTGGGTCCAGTAGAACCGGGTCGACCGGACCGAAGGAGGGAAACAGTCTTACCTGCCTGTCTGATCTGTGGTGAACAAAGTCAGTAGTTGTCACATGACTATGTTTGCAGTTTCCTGTGCAGGTCGTTGCATCGCATGTCTCACTCTGAGTGGATCTGAACCATAAAGGTTGAAAAATGTTTCCAGTTTCTTCTGAAGGTTTTCGTTAATTTCATCGATAGCTTGGTTTGCAGGACTTGGTGAAGAGAAGAGCTGTTGATGAGGGGAAGGATGAAAACATGCTGCGGCACAGAGACGCCTGCAGCGACGGAGAGGAGCTCCACGTATCGGACCGGGCGGCGCCGGCCGGCCCGATCCAGGAAACCCTCCGGTCCGCTCAGCCTCAGCCGGATCTGGACCGGCGCCGGCAGAACGGGGTCGAGTCGGAGCGCCGGGTTACAGGAAGCAGCCATTACATTAATTAATGTTACTTTGACCTCTGACACGGCGGAGCAGCTGATGCCTTCATGAATATCAGAGCAAAACGTGACGAGTTATTCATGTTTTCATGCATCTGTTATTCCTGGCTGGAGACAAACATTCACTTTCCAGATAAATCAAGGTTAAATATTTAACTAATTATGAGGCATAAAGAGGAAATTTATTCATTTTTTACAGAATCTCAAACCCAGAACATTATTGTTAATATTTTTGATGGTTTTAGTTTTTAAAGGGAATTTTAAAAAACTGTAAGACGGTTTTCATCCTGCAGTGATTTGCTGTCATCATCATCACCATCATCTTCATCTTCTCCTGACTGGCTGCTTCACTTAATGTTTAAACTCAGGTTTTTAGCTGAATGATCAGAAATTGATGCTCCAGTCCAAAAAAAACCAAAATTTTTATTTTTCTAATAAATGCTTTGTTATGATTAACTATGAATAATAATTATAATTGCTTAAGGCCATTATTAATAAATGCAGTAATTTAGATCAGTGTGTCTGAGCAAACAACCAGAGTTGGTAGTTAAACTACATGAAGTTAATGACTAAATTAACCTAAAACATTTTATCCAACCATCTCACTAATCTAGAAACACAAAACCGAAATTCCAAAGAAAAAGAGAAAATGATGATTAAACTAGAAACATGAAAACAGACCCAAAAAATGACATAATGACGATGAATCAGTTTGAAGTGATTCAGATTCACTGACAACAAAATCTGTTTGTTCTTCACATTAGAAAAGTGCAACAAATAAAACATAAAATCTACTGAATGGTGTGAAGTATGAAGATTTATCTCTACAGACCCAGAAGCCAATTAAAGAATGAGTTCATAAAATGGACAAACGTGACGTTTCAAACAGCATTTACTGTAATAATAATTCATTTCTGTGGGTAAAGTTGGAGTTTGGCAGATGATGAAGACGATGAAGAGGCTCTCCAGACCGGATCCAACCCGATTCCTGATCAACACCAGATCTGCTCTCTAAAGGTTTGCTGACAGCAGCAGCGTTATGATTATTATTTATCGCCGTTACTTTGACAGAGCCGTTACTCCTGCAGTATAACGAGTTTCAGTAAAAGTCTGGAAACATTCGGTTCGATTCTCTCGGCGTTTTGAAGCATCAGCAGAGTCGCTAATTAAAACAAAATGTCTCCGTTTCCATTGTGGAAAGTGACACGTCGCTGCTCCGCTGCACATTCAGCGAACAGGTAAACATCCTGTTAATGAGCCGCGTCGCTCCACAGGATCAACCAGAACACATTTATACTGTTAATGAGAGGAAACGCAGCCGCTCTGCTGGTCCTCAGCCACAAACAGCTGCTGAACTGAACCACTTCGTTCAGCAGGACCCGACTGACAGCATGAAGCAGGATGAGAAGCCAAAACTCCTGGTTCTGGGGAAACAGAATCATCCTTCGTTTCCCAGATCTCTGCCTGGCATTCAGAAATCGACACAGGTCAGCAGGTTAAAGGTCGTTCTGTACAGAACAGAGAAAATTATATAACAAGTGGTGAACTTCCTGCTTCATCTGATTAACATCAACATGTTTGATTCTGCTCATTGTCCTCAGTTATTAAAATATACTGGTCACAAAACAAAGTTTTGACAAAATAGTTTTCTTTTCACAGTCCAAATGCTCTGTGGACAATATGTTGAAAGTTCAGATGGCAGAATGAACAAATGTCACTCAGTTTAACTGGCTTGCAGTGAAATTCTTAGTACTTTTATTTTAACAGACATGGTTGTTTAACTGGAACAAGCAACTTATTTAATCCAACTTTAACACTAAAGTTAGATAAAATAAGGTTATTTTCTCTAACGTTAACATGGAGCCAACTTGGTGAAAGCGCAACAACCAGTAAAAACTGTCTGTTTATCTGGTGAGCAGTAAAATACAGCAGGATTAAAACACGTGGTTAGCCATGTTAGCATACACACTCAAAACAATAGCATTCCGCGCACAATACATTCAAAACGCCATTTTACATACAGACCTTCGGCTGATAGGCACTAAAATGACCCGGAAGATGTAAATAAAACATATTTTCAGGTTAAATAATCCACAAACCTGTAAAAAGCTGAGAAAATGATGAGATCGGCAACAAGTGGAGCGTTTCCTGCTTCTTCTCTGTCAGTCTGAGGGGAGACGACACCGACGTGCTGCCCCCAGTGGCAATACTTAGCATTACACCACCATTAATGTCACTCCGCTGGGAAACTCACAACAGTTCAGTTTATTTTCTACATAACACTGAATCATTCAAAATAAGGAAATATACATAACCACATTTAACGAACATTTAAGGGTGTCACCAATCATTTAAATAGAACCCGTCTGACAACATGAAGTAGGGTAGAAAAGCTTCAGAAAGTAACACACTGGACCTGGATCCAGGGAAATTCAAGCACAGATTTACCACCACTCTGGAAAGGGTTACAAATCACTTCCGTTAAGGTCAAAGGTCATGATTCAACAATGAGAAAGAGAGACTGGACTGAACGCCAGAACCACTGCTGACCCAAAACAACATGGAGGCCCGTCTCACATTTAACAGAAATCATCTTGAGGATTTCAAACGCTAATATAATAAGAGGCTGCACAGTGGCGCAGTTGGTAGAGCTGTTGCCTTGCAGCAAGAAGGCTCTGGGTTCGATTCCCGGCCCCGGCCCCCCCGCATGGAGCCTGCATGCTCTCCCTGTGCATGCGTGGGTTTTCTCCGGGTACTCCGGTTTCCTCCCACAGTCCAAAAACATGACTGTTAGGTTAATTGGTCTCTCCAAATTGTCCCTAGGTGTGCATGGTTGTTTGTCCTGTGTGTCTCTGTGTTGCCCTGCGACAGACTGGCGACCTGTCCAGAGTGACCCCCGACCCCGCCTCCCGCCCGGAACGTCAGCTGGAGATTGGATGACCTGGTTAGACTGTTCAGAAGAGCAGAGAGGGTCAAAGTTCATCTGCAGCGATGTAAGCCTCATTACTTCAGTCAGGGTGTACTTACTTTTTCACTCAGGGCGCGGTTGGTTTGGAAAGATTTAATTAAATCATATTTTCAGTATCTGCTCAGGTTTCATCTGACATTTGTATCATGATGTAACATTTCAGAGACAGAAATCTTCAGGCGTTAAAACTTTTCTCATCACCACGGAAACGTTGGACCTTCAACGAAGTGAATCAGAAAAACGCCGTGAAGATGTTTTCTTCTCTTTCTGCATGAAAATTTGGATTAAAACACCAAGAAACAGTAAAAATATGTTGTTTTTTTTGGACTCTGTCACAATGACTTTCCCACCTTGTCCATGGACTGGCTGGTTAAGGAAAGACAAAGGAAAAGCTCTGGCCGGCGCACGTTGTTCAAGCTCTACCTCCATTTTGAAGCACCCAAACCAGACGTGGATGGCTGTCGATATTTGAATGTGATCAATCCGTCTTAAAGTTCACTAAAACGTCTAAGAGTTTAGTTAAAAGTCCCAGTTAACGAGTTAATTGTTCGGAGTTTTGGAGAAAAAAAAAAAAGGGGGTGGGGGTTATTATAAAACAAATTATGTTTATTAAATAAACTAAAATAATGATTAATTAAATAAATCTGGAAGGTTAAAAGTGCAATAAATACTTGGGAGACAAAAAATAATAAAAACATATAAAAAGTACTTGTTGACATCAAGTTAAAAATGCAAACAGCAATTAAGAGACATTCATTAATGTAAAAAAACATGTGAACATTACACTCTAATAAAAATTAAGAAAAATTCATTTTATAGAAGGTCCAAGGTTGTTTTATAACAACACCCCCCCCCCTTTTTTTCTTTTTCTCAAAACTCCGAACAATTAACTCGTTAACTGGGACTTTTAACTAAACTCTTAGACGTTTTAGTGAACTTCGTGTGAACTTTAGTGAACTTGAACAACGTGCGCCGGCCAGTGATTTTCCTTTGTCTTTCCTTAACCAGCCAGTCCAGGGACGAGGTGGGAAAGTCATTGTGACAGAGTCCAAACGAAGTGAATCAGAAAAACACAGTGAAGATGTTTTCTTCTCTTTCTGCATGAAAAATTAGATTTAAACACAAAGAAACAGTAAAAATATGTGTTTTCTATTCAAATTATTCTGTTTTTTTCAGAGTTTTGTGAATGTTTGAGCAGTTTCTGCTTTTTATCTTGTTCTTTTTTCTGTAAGCTATCAAAAACCCATTTTCATGCATTCTATCCTCTCTCTAAACGTGACCCTCGTTGCCTCAATCCCAGCAGACGAATTAAGCCGAACCCAGCGCCGCTGTGTCACAGCTCATCAAACCCAATCACTCTGCTGGTTCCAGTCTGGTTAAAGAATTACAGAGTTTGTGAGGTCGTCAGAACCTCTGAGCCCGGTTCGCATCAGCAGAGTCACAGCGGAGTCGGCAGATGCTAATTAAAGAAACTCCAAAAAGTTACTAAAAAAACCTTCCTGGCTTGTTGAGGTGAAGTCATGTGACCCGTAAAGACGACAGGTGACCCGGCAGAGCGCAGGAAATGGAGTTAGTGAGGAAACGATGGGCTGGGAACCCGAACAGAACCGACCCGGAACGAGCCGGGCCCAGCAGAAACGCCGAGGGGTCGTGACCTCTGGTGGAGGAAACACACCGAGAACCTGATGAGTTTACTGGAGTGTTTCTGCTGGCGCCAGGTGAGCCGGGTTGGACTTTAGCTTTACAGCAGCTAAATAGAAAACAGGAGGAGTTTCTGTATGGAGGCCCAAACGAGGCGAAGTTTGTTAAAAACACAAAGACAAAATAAACAGCAATATTCCTGTCAGAGTAAAACCATCAGGGTTCATTTACCAAACTCACGTTTTCACCATGTGATTCAGCATTTAGAAATTAATATTTAATTCACAAATTAAAATTTGGCTTGTTAGCTGATTATTTAGTTAGCAAGGTAAATATTTATTTCAAAAAATAAATATTTAGTTTGGAAGCTAAGTATTTAATTTAGAACTAAAAAATGTAGTTGGAAAATAAATATTTAGTTAAATCATTAAGCAGAGACAGGAAAGATTCTTCTGTTCAGACTTTTATCACTTTTTCAGTCTACACTTTGTGTTTTTGCCATTGACAGGTATTTTATGAATATTATCTATTTCTGCATTAGTTTTGTGTTTTTGTTTTTTGTTTCTTTTAGTTGGAAATCTGCAAAGGTCAAAAAGACTGAAACAAATCAGTTCCTCATCAGTTAGAAAAACAATCAGCTGTTTGGATCTGGATGTTTCCAGCCGTCGGTTTGCCGTCCGCCCAACAGGCCCGGCGCCAGCCAGCAATAATTCTCCTGGAGGAGCAGAGCCTGTATCTGTGTCAAGGGCAGTGAGTAACGTCGGCGCCGATGGCCGGCGGTGCTAAATGTGACCATCTCTTTCTTATCGCTCAGGATCAGCAGCAGTTCCTCTGATCTGATCAGTTGGACACTTTCTGCTCCCTCTGATTATTTAAACATCTGCTGAACATCATCCCACATCACTGACACAGCCACTAATAACGCGGCAGCTCCTCTAATGTTAAGGTTTGAGCAGAAATCATTAGCAGGATTATTGTTTATGACTCATTTAATCAGCGGTTTCATCACTGCGCTGACAGAACCCGGTCCTTCCTTCCAGCACCGGCTTCCACTCAGCACTGCTCATGGTCCATTATCTCCCAGAGATGAGCAGACCGCCATCAGCAAAGGCCATCAGAGTCTGGGAGGGGCGCCGTGACGACCCAGAGCGTTCGGCGCTCGGCTGGGTCCGAGGGAAACCGAACGCTGGCTGATACCGTGCTGCCGGGAACAGCAGCCAATCCAGGAGCGCCGTTCATTTTTATTTCCTTTATTTAAGCAGGTGAACCCCATTGAGGTCCAGATCTCATTTTCAAGGGAGACTTGGGCAGAAATCTGCAGTACACAGCAACCTAGGTACAAAACAAAATTAATTAATACATATGCCCAAGTATAAAACAATTTAAAAACAGTGACACTGTTTAAAAGAATCTCGTTGCCTGTTTTTAAGAATCTTGAGTTCAGACTTGAGCCGATTCCAGGCTGAAGGAGCATCAACTGAAAGCTTGTTTCCCTTTTTCAGTTCGGAAATGTGGAACATGCAAAAGAAAAATGTTGTTGGAGCGTAAAGAATGGGAATTAACAGATGTTTTTTAAAGGAGAGTTTAAATATGCTTGAGCCAAACCGAGTAGAGATTATGAATCAGGGTCATCAGGTTCATCTCCCTGTGCTCTGATTGGCTGAACCGCCAGGAGCAAAGATTCTCCATTCAGTTCATGGAGCATCAGATACACGACTGTAAAGTTACTGCAGCACATGGTTCTGTTCAGGTCCATCAAATGGGTCCAGTTTGGACCCGCTGAGGTGTTTGTTGCTGTGGTTTCTGTTTTCCCTCATTTCTCCTTCTGCCCCTTGAAAAGCCTCCATCCAAACTTTCTTTAAATCTGAGATGAAGCCAAAATGATCTCTAAAGGTAAAGTTTTCATTCTCCCTCGCTTCTCTCTGCTGGACAGGAAACGTTACAATAAAATGTCAGTCAGAAGTGCAGACTGTGTCAAAGCACTATGTCTTTTACCAGCAGAACCAGAACCAGTTACAGTGGATATAATACTGAGACTATGAGTCTTAAACTCCAGCAGACAAGCTGTTCTTATTGGACACTGATATTTATTATTAAAATGTTCCAAAAAAGATGGAGAAGTCGGTAAATATGTTATGAAATCTGGTTCATCCAATCCGTGGCCAGTGTTGTATATAATATGACCCAAGAACGAATCGCTGGTCTTTGTTCGCTCAACGGTCGGGTTCACCAACTCAAACGTTGCTGGGATCTAAATATTTTATAATAAACAGATTAAAATCTATAAATATCTTTCCTGTTGAGTCTGTTTATCAAGTAATTTAGCAGCAAAAAGGTTTTTGAACTGAAAATGTTGCTTATTTTGCTGATATAGTTAAATGGTAAATGGACTGAACTTGTATAGCGCTTTATCCAATCACTTCTGACCGCTTAAAGCGCTTTACACTAGAGCCACATTCATCCATTCATACACCGATACGCTGCTTGGTAGGCAATGTTGGGTTAGGTGCCTTGCCCAGGGGCATGTTGACATGTGGCAGGAGGAAGCTGGAATCAAACCTGCAACCTTCTGATCACAAGACGACGACTCCACCCACAGTAGGGCTGTAGTGATACAATAATCTCACGACACGACGTTTCTCCTGGAGTCTTTTCCATTTCAGCTGCTTCTAGCCGAGCGCCGTCCGGCAGCAGCTCTGTGTTTCCCTCAGAGGATTCTGGGTACTATGGGCCGGCAGCGTGGAGCGTTCCCAGTCCGACGCCAGGCCCGGTCCAGCATCCCGTCTGAGTCCCGTTCAATCCCTTCAGAGCCGGGCCAACCGTCTCCGTGGCCTCAGGTTGTTTCCCTCCGACACTCATGATCTGGGTTTGTGGCTCGGATGGAGCAATCGGGCTCTTTCCACCGAAACTGAAATATTTCATAAAAAACGATCATCTGAGCAAATTCTTTAATTCCCTCCCTGAACTTTGACTCTGTTTCTGTTTGGCAGGAATTTAAAATGTTTCCCAACAGGACGGCAGTGGAGCAAAAAGCCACAAAAACAAACACATTTCACTAGGGCTGTAGTGAGACAATAACCTCACGATACGATACACGATATTCTGCCCACGATACGATATCACAATATTCAGAAAACGATACAATTCAATACACTTTGCAATTTTCTGAAAGGTTTTAGAGGGACAGAGTGATTTTGGTGACATTTTGTGACTGTTATAAAGTTGGACTGAATTATATTAACTGAAAACTGATTAAAAGCTCCAACTACACAATACCTGGTTCTGGTTGGACACAGACTTAAAGTGGACAGCTGGACAAAATGAACCAAAGAAGTGGAGAGAAAACATGTTTCTTTTAGTTGAAACAGTCCAAACTGTAGCTGACATGCATTAGTAAAGTAAATAAAGTGAACCAAGTTCCTGCTCTGAATAGTTTGATACCTTTTTAACCTGAACATCTGAAGGAATCACTCTAAGCCTGATGACCTGGTGAAGCCAGCAGTGAGTGAACAAGGTGACAGTTGGATGTTACGATACTTGAGGATGAATATTGATTTGTTTCTAGGAAAGAAAATATCGATATATATCGCGATATTGATATTATTATACAGCCCTAATCCACAGAGCCACGGTGGTTTGTAACTAGTTAATTACAAACCAAAGTTGTTGTGAAGACAGAAACATCCTGTGTGTGTTTCCAGGGAAGGAATGTGGCTTGTATCTGTGTGTGTGAACGTGTCTCTGTGTGCGGCGGTGGGACAGACGAGCCGCCATCTTGTGCGGCCCTCCACCTGCCCTCTGTGGTTCTCCTTCAGCTGATTGTTTCCTAGGCGGCATGTTGGTGGTCCCTTAAGTCAGTGTGTGTGTGATGGTGAGACACCATGACAGTGTGAACTCCTGGATACGTTCTCAGTCTGAACCACATCAGCGACTCGATGCTCAGCTGAAAACGTCTGAAAGTAAAACAACAAACTGAAGTTGATGCACAGATTGAAAACTAGGATCAGCAGCAATGAAACGTTTCTGTTGCCTTGAGACGTTTAGTACTGAAACAAACGGGATGGAGTGAATGAGACTCGGACTGAGGCGCCGACCGCTCAGCACCAGAAGGTTTCCATCGTCTCACCTTGCAGCTGCTTTAATGTTTGACCGGCTGCCCAACAGGACAGAGTCTCTTCAGCAGCAGCCTGGGAGTCCAGCTTGGTCAGAAAGCAACAGAAATAATCTGGGTTCTTATCCAAAGAACATATTTAAGCTAAATATTTAGTTAGTTGCTTTGCCACTAACGACGCCCCTGAGTTGTCTTACACATGCCACACCCACAGGGGGCGTTGTGAGCCAATCAGATGCTTCAAAACAATCATGACTTACTGTTAGCAACTGAACATGAAGCCATGAAGTTCAGATACATAAACTGAACGACCTTGACATCGTTTGTTATAATCTAAAGTTATTTAAACATATAGCAGGACATTTTGGCGCATCATTTGTTGCAGATTGTAAAATGTGGGACTGAATCTCTGTGCAGATGCAAAACACAAGCAGAGAGGTTTCTCAAATCTGCATTTTGCCGTGTTAAACAGAGTTTTTTGTGGATGAAAAGCTAAAATGCATGAACATATTTGTCCTCCGATGTGTGTGGACTGAGGGTGAATCTGGGAGCAGAGCAGGAAGGCAGGATGGAAAATGAGGGAAACGAAGGGCAGGATGATGCGCAGGAGGAGGTGGCGGCGTTTCGGGCGCTGCTGACCAAATGATTCATGACAAGTGAGCTCAGCGCTCAGACCTCTGGGTCGCGCAGGAAGATAATGGGAGGAGAGGCGACGACAAAATGAGATGGAGCAGAAAAACAGGGGAGGAGTGTGATTGGAAGAGAAAGATGGGAAGATTACAGAACAGAGTGAAAGAAGCTGGGAGGTAACAGCCGATATAAATGTGGGTCAGCTGTTGCAGTTTGAAGGTCGCACAGGGAGAAGCAGCAGAGCAGCAGCTCCTGATGGACGGTGGTCCAGAATCATTTTAGACTCCCTCCCAGCGCAGCTGACAGGACGTCAGTCGCCGAGTCCGACTGTCAGAGCGGCGGCGCTTCATCTGACCTCCACTTCCTGCAATCCAGAGGAGAACCTGGAGCGCCGATTGAAGGACGAGGAACCAGCACAGCCTTTCTTGACCTTTGACCTCTTAGAAGAAGGTCAGCCCTCACAGTTCCTTACGTTCTGGACCGGTTCTGTTCTGTGGATTGTCCAAACAGAACAACGCAGAGACCTGCAGACGGCTGGCGTCTTGAGCTAACAGGAAGTTTACAAAACTAAAGTACTTTAGCTAAGAAGCTAACGAAGCTAAGAGCGCTAAACCTTTTCAAAGTTCATCTCAACACTTTTACTGGTGAAAACTTTCTCTTTCAATCACCTCTAGGTGTCTGGCACATAAATGCTGCTTTTCTTCTGTTCCATAGAATTAGAATACAGTTTATTGTTCACCGGAGGAAATCAGCTGCTGCCAGACAGACATAAAGTCATAAAAACAGCTGGAAACACACAACAAAACTACAACAGACTAACTATTGCACAAATTCCAGGCCTCAACTTCCTGTCTGCTTCAAATTTGAATTGAAAGTTAGTGGGAGGAAAAACTCATAGTCCGCAGACAAGATGTGGAACTGATGGAGCAGGACCAAAAAATGGGTGTGTGTGTTAATGTGGTGTAGTGTTGAATGTGTGTTAATGTGTGTGTTAATGTGTTGTAGTGTTGAATGTGTGTGTTAATGTGTGTGTTTTATGTTCTGCAGAACAGCAACCTGATGTTAAAAAGCATCTATGCTGATCCGATTCATTTTAATGCTTCCCTGATTTAAAAATGTAATAAAAAACAGTAAAAATGTTAAAGGGCCAAATGTAAAATTATCTCCTCTGTTAACACATTAGCAGGAGAGGAGCTACAAAACATCAACATGGTCGGCTGATGGTTTCAGATCAGATAGGGCTCCTGCTGTGATCGACCAATCAGAGAGCTTCAATCCTCCAATCAGAGAGCTTCAATCCTCCAATCAGAGAGCTTCAATCCTCCAATCTTTGAGCTTCAATCCTCCAATCAGAGAGCTTCGATCCTCCAATCAGAGAGCTTCCATCCTCCAATCAGAGAGCTTCCATCCTCCAATCAGAGAGCTTCCATCCTCCAATCAGAGAGCTTCCATCCTCCAATCAGAGAGCTTCCATCCTCCAATCAGAGAGCTTCAATCCTCCAATCAGAGAGCTTCAATCCTCCAATCTTTGAGCTTCAATCCTCCAATCAGAGAGCTTCAATCCTCCAATCAGAGAGCTTCCATCCTCCAATCAGAGAGCTTCAATCCTCCAATCTTTGAGCTTCAATCCTCCAATCTTTGAGCTTCAATCCTCCAATCAGAGAGCTTCAATCCTCCAATCTTTGAGCTTCGATCCTCCAATCAGAGAGCTTCGATCCTCCAATCAGAGAGCTTCGATCCTCCAATCAGAGAGCTTCCATCCTCCAATCAGAGAGCTTCCATCCTCCAATCAGAGAGCTTCCATCCTCCAATCAGAGAGCTTCCATCCTCCAATCAGAGAGCTTCGATCCTCCAATCAGAGAGCTTCCATCCTCCAATCAGAGAGCTTCCATCCTCCAATCAGAGAGCTTCCATCCTCCAATCAGAGAGCTTCGATCCTCCAATCAGAGAGCTTCCATCCTCCAATCAGAGAGCTTCAATCCTCCAATCAGAGAGCTTCCATCCTCCAATCAGAGAGCTTCAATCCTCCAATCTTTGAGCTTCAATCCTCCAATCAGAGAGCTTCAATCCTCCAATCAGAGAGCTTCCATCCTCCAATCAGAGAGCTTCAAACCTCCAATCTTTGAGCTTCAATCCTCCAATCTTTGAGCTTCAATCCTCCAATCAGAGAGCTTCAATCCTCCAATCTTTGAGCTTCGATCCTCCAATCAGAGAGCTTCGATCCTCCAATCAGAGAGCTTCGATCCTCCAATCAGAGAGCTTCCATCCTCCAATCAGAGAGCTTCCATCCTCCAATCAGAGAGCTTCCATCCTCCAATCAGAGAGCTTCGATCCTCCAATCAGAGAGCTTCCATCCTCCAATCAGAGAGCTTCCATCCTCCAATCAGAGAGCTTCCATCCTCCAATCAGAGAGCTTCCATCCTCCAATCAGAGAGCTTCGATCCTCCAATCAGAGAGCTTCCATCCTCCAATCAGAGAGCTTCAATCCTCCAATCAGAGAGCTTCCATCCTCCAATCAGAGAGCTTCAATCCTCCAATCTTTGAGCTTCAATCCTCCAATCAGAGAGCTTCAATCCTCCAATCAGAGAGCTTCCATCCTCCAATCTTTGAGCTTCAATCCTCCAATCTTTGAGCTTCAATCCTCCAATCTTTGAGCTTCAATCCTCCAATCAGAGAGCTTCAATCCTCCAATCAGAGAGCTTCCATCCTCCAATCAGAGAGCTTCAATCCTCCAATCAGAGAGCTTCCATCCTCCAATCAGAGAGCTTCCATCCTCCAATCAGAGAGCTTCCATCCTCCAATCAGAGAGCTTCCATCCTCCAATCAGAGAGCTTCAATCCTCCAATCTTTGAGCTTCCGATAATCTGTGTATTGAGATTATATTGTGTGTTTAGTAACTATAGACGTTTTCCTCCAGTCTGAGTGGAGCTTCTGAAGTTTGTTACTGTGAATGTTATTAAAAATTATAACTTTATGAAGCTCCCAGTACAATTTAGAGATTATCACTAGAAATATATATAAATATTGTTAATGCTCACATGTTAATATCTTTTCACTTCTATTAATTACTAATATAATTAATAGAAGACTGAAGATCTGTTTATATTTTTGCTTCATTTCAGATTGATTACTTTTATTCAGTCGATCGTCTAAAACCTGCCAGACGCCTCATCGTCTGTAAAATATAAAAAGCTACAACTTTCTCCTTTTGCTCTGTTCGGTTCAAACTTTGCCTTCCTGAGTGAATTCAGGTTCTTCCTCTGATCGGTTCCTCCAGCGCTGTGACTCCGTTCAGTTTGCTCTGCTGATGAATGAAGATGTTGGATCGTTTTGATTCGTCTCACCTGAAGCGCTGAATGGCTCTGCGCTTCCTGAGGAAATCTGTGCAGCCGAATCTGAATAAACGAGCGGAAGCTTCATCCGTCCATCAGGCAGACGCTCAGCAGGCGGATCGATCTGAACTCTATAACAGTCACAAAATATCTGCAAAATCACTCTGTCCCTCTAAAATCTTTCAGAAAATCGCAAAACTTTAGTGAATTGAATTGTTTGCTGAATATTGCGATATATATCGTATCGTGGGCAGAATATCGTGTATCGTATCGTGAGATTATTGTATCACTACAGCCCTAATAATCCCTTTAACTTGATTTAGTCTCAGTGTTTTCCTTTGACTCAGAAGGTCCAATCTGAGTCAAGTAAAGTCCAACAAGAACAAATCCATTAGATTAAGGAGCAGACATGTTTATGACGGGTCTTTTGTAAAGTTAGTCAAATTAATCATTTTAATTATTTAGTCTGTAATAAAAGAAAATCATGGATTAATTATCAGTCATGTTTCCCATGTTATTCATTTATAAACATCACAGTTTCAAACTAAATATTTAATCAGCCAGGAAAATATAAAAAAATTCCTTGCAGATTAATTTAAATGAATATTTAGTTTGGAAGTAAATATTTGGTTAGCAAGCTAAACTATTTAGCTCCAAACTAAACATTTCCATCTGAGATGGCTAAATATTTAGTCAACGTCTGAACTAGCATAACAGTTTACAAGTTAAACATTTATTTAGCAAGCTAACTATTTAACCAATATGCAAATTATCCTGCAGATAAGTGAAAGTGGACTATCAAAATAAAAGCTGGGTGTTGAGAAGCTCTGAACTCCTGGTGAGGCTGAGAGGTGAAGCGTCTGCTAAACATCTGGATCGGCTTTAAAACCTTTTATTTAACCTGAACCAATGAAGAAAAGAGGAGAAATACAGCGATTCAAAAGGAGGAGTTCAAAAATACCCCACTTTTATTTTGGTAGTCCACTTCCGGGTATCAGCAGGTGAATTTTCTAACTAGCTAAACATTTAGTTTCTAGCAGTCTGCTTCATTTGACACAAGAAAGGTAAAGTTTGTTGTTGTGGAAGTAAAAGTGATCTGAATAATAAAGTTAAATCCTCAGAACAAAATGTCTACCAGACGCTCTGCATGGCGTCAGAGCAGGACGGACTGGAGGACAGTTTTCTCCTGCCTGGAGTGAAGTAATGAGGACCCAGCTGATGCCGGTTTACCTAACAGTCTGTGTTTCCAGTGGGCGGCCCATTAGGCGCTCCTGACTGAAGCTTTGTTGTTGGTCTCAGCTGGACGTCCATCATCTGTGTTCAGGCCAGAAACATCAGATGGAGAAGCTTCAAACACACAGAGCTCCAGGGTTACATCACCTGTGACCATTACTGTGTGTGTGTGTGTGTGTGTGTGGTGTGTGGGGGGGGGGGGCGTTCGGCTTACTAAACAGGCGCCTCCCTTCACAGACGTTTGGATAAACGACACCTTCACGATCCTGGGCAGTAAAATGCAGAACCAGAACCTGCTGCGGCTCCGACGCTGCAGATGAACGTTATCTGGGCGGAGCCGAGACGCCATTGGTTCCCTTTCATTTCAATAATCAAGGTTAACGCCGATGAGCCTCTGGAGCAGATGTGAGTCTGTAACCGGATCCTCTGCGTTGGGCTGGGTGGATCCAGTTCATCTGTAAATGGATGGAGAACAAACAGAAAACAACCACGTCATGAGCTGCCATTGTTGGTTCACTTAAATATTTACCTTACAGAATGGATTCGTTCATATTCATAACGAAGGATAACTTAATAAATCTAAAAATAAACTGGATATTTAGATGAAAAATAAACAGAACATGACTCTTCTCCAGGGCAACAAGACAACGGGGGCGTAAATGATCTGTTCGATGGCCCACCAGGCCTCAGAACCGGGTCGATGACCTGCTGGGTCTCCATCTCTGTGGTCGGAGTCACCATCAGATCCACAGGATTCTGTTCAACATCTGGATCAGCTAAAGCCCGGTCCAATGTTCACAGAACCTCCAACTACAGATGGAGACCCAGCTTCCTGGTTCTGAGGCCCGGTGGGCCAAAAACAGGACCAACATTCAGTCCATTTCCTACTAATATCAGTCACGTATTATAAGTAGTGTTGTGCCGATCAGGTTTTTCCTGCCGATACCGATACCGATCAACCCTGAGGGCTGATCGCCGATTCCGATCCCCGATATCGATCACATAATTATTATTTATTTATTTTTTATCATAAACTTTACTGTTACATTATGTGGAAAAAGGAACCATGAATTCACCTTAATTTAGACAAAAACTTGTTTTTAATAACTTTTCCAAGAAGAAAACTAAACAAAACAGGCATTGTGCAAATTGAACTGCTATCAATAATAATATCTTTAACAGACTGATAACATATGAGGCTCTGAAGAGGCTAAATAATGCAAAGAGCCAAAATAAAACCTCTCAACATTGACAAAAAAGTCAAGTATAAAACTTAACATTCAAAGGCAAAAACAGGATCCATTACAATAAACAATCCAGAGTTACTGCATGAAAACTTCCTGTTAGCATAGCGGCTAGCTGGTTACTGCTAGTTCTGATTGGCTGTTTCTGACTGAGCGGAGTAACAGGGAGGAGATCGATTATTTTTTTAGAGATTATCTGTCTCATGTTGGACAGAGAAAGTTTTAATACGTATGTAAAATGTATTTTTTAGGTTAGATGCTGCAGCTTTAAACAGGTTCGGTGTGAGAGTCTCTACCAGGTGGAGCAGAAGCGGCTCCGTGTCAAATATTACTAAATATTAAATATTACTAAATATTAAATATTACTACCTGTAGCGGAGCAGCGGATCAACAGCAGAACCAGCGTCTTACATCGCAGCTCTAAGATTTAAATCATTTTCCAGGTTATTAGTTTATCTTTCTGACCGTCATGCTAATCCGGTGAGTGTTTGTAGCTGTGCTGCTTTACCTGCTGTCTGATCCTCCATGTCTTTTTACTGCACTGAGCCTTGATGTAGCCAAACTCCGTCATTGTTTTATGTCTATTAGCTTCGTTGTGTTGATGCATTTTGATCTGCTTCTATTTTCCGCCGCAACACGCAAACGTCCTCATTCACTCAGTGCGTTATAGTTACACATCCTTAGCATTTATTGCTGCGTTTGCAGTGAAGGAAAGACGAGACCAGCTGGACAGACATGCTGGGAAATGGAGAATCCGCACGTGACGTCACGCGTGACGTCGGAGGGGTATCAGCGCCATCTTTGGTGTCCACAAGCATAACTGAGGAAACCGGCGAAAACGACATTCTGATTCCCTCTGACGTCACTGATGACCTCACTCCAGCCTGGTAGGTGGCGGTAAACGCACCTTAAGTTGGATGCCAGCCGCCAATAAAAATCAGAAGAAGAAGAAAACGACATTCTCGCAGATCTTTTGAATCCAAGTTAGCAATGGTACGAACTTGCTGTGTCATTGGGTGTAATGTTAGGCCCCACGACCGCAGTGGTAAAACAATAGAAAACGGACTTTCATTTCACATTTTTCCTGCCTGGAAACAACGCGGGGGGCTAAAGGTATGTGAGCTAACAAAAAGGCGACGAATGGCCTGGATATCAGCGGTGAGACGACCTGATATCACCTTCAACATCTCAAGATACCTACAGGTTTGATCCAGACATTAACATTCTGGTAATTTGTTTGCTACGATTTTTTTCCGTGTGTACTTGTGTTCAGTTTATGTTGAGTTAAGTTAATTAGATCGGGCTAATATTTATGTAGCTTTGTGAGTTTTGTTAGTGGACATCAGGGTTATTTCATTATTGTCAAGCAAACTAATTAAGTTTTCTAGTGTTATAATTTACAGTGTGAATCCTGATGTGTTCAGATTTGTCCTCTTAAAGGCAAACCGTCATACGAAATGGACGAGCTCAATCCTGACTGGGTTCCAACGCTAAACATGGGTCACTGCGAGGTCAACGCCTCAACATCGGACCGACATGAGCGTCACTTAAAGAGGCGAGACAGCAGCGCAGCTGAAGGCCAGGCGACAAAGACCATGGTAGGAAAACAAGAAGGGGAGCCGCATCAGAAACACCAAGAGGTCAACGAAAACACAGCAGTGGAGGCAATGGAAGAGGAGCGAGAGGCTGTGGAGTCTGAGGAGGAACATGAACCAGCATCAAAACGGCAACAAATAGAATGTCACTTGTGTGTAGAGAAGAAATAAATCGCCTGTTATAGGAGAACAGGAAGCTAAGGTCAAGCTAAGGTCAAGCTAAGGTCAGAGCTGAATAAAAAACAGCTGGGCACAGATTTTTTTAAGGATGACACAAAAAAAGTAAAATATTATACAGGACTTCCTTGCTTTGTCATTTTATTATCATTGTTTAACGCTGTTAGGCTTTTTCTGTCAGTATCAAAAACACTTTCACAGTTTCAAATGGTTGTACTTACACTAATGCGCCTAAGACTTGATCTACCTGTTCAGCATCTTTGCCATCTTTTCAATGTGTCTCATAAAACTCTGTCGAATACCTTTGCTGACACCCTTGATGTGTCGTATGCACGACTTAAGCCCATTGTAAACTGGCCTGAGAGGCATCGTTTACAAGCCACAATGCCTCCTCAGTTTTTGGAAACATTTGGAAAACGTGTAGCAATTATTGTTGACTGTTTTGAATTAGCCACAGAAAGTCCCTCAAATTTAAAGGCACGTGCACAAATCTTCTCCCGGTACAAAGGCATGAAATATCTTACTGGAATAACACCACATGGGTCCATTTCTTTTATTTCTAAGGGATGGGGTGGACGTACTTCAGACAAGCACATTACAGAAAACTGTGGCCTTCTCTCCAATTTATTACCTGGACACATTGTGTTAGCGGACAGAGGCTTTGATATTAGAGACAGCATAGGAATGAAGTGTGCTGAGGTCAAAATGCCATCATTCACTACAGGGAGATGTCAGCTGGATGCTAAAGATGTGGAAGACACACGAGCTGTGGCTCACCTCAGAATTCATGTGGAAAGAGTGATTGGCTGCATGAGGAACAAATACACAGAACTGTACCAATTAGGTTGCTGGTTACACGTGAGGGTGAAGAGGTGACACTTCTTGACTAGATTGTGTCTGTGTGCTGCAGCTTAGTGAACATGTGTTCTAGTGTGGTTGTAAAACCTAAAGAAAATGAAACCTGCACATGTTAATGAGAAACTCCAATGCTGCACTGATATTAATTACAATGCAGATAGGAAAGATTTTCTGCACTCATTCTTTTGAATATTTGTAGTCAGTACTGTTTCATGTAAAATGTAGATACAAAAAATAAAATTGTATTTGTTCCATTCATGATTGTGTTGAACTATTTGTACAGTTAGCACTGTTATGTAAGATATAGATATAGTAAAAAAGAGAATTGTATTTTTCCATTCATGATTTTCTATGGAGATATGTGTAAAGTTGAATAATAACATGTGAGTTACTGTTTTCTCTCATTTAATAAATTGACGTGATAAACACGTCAATTTACCACATCAAATAAAACATTTGATCCAAGTGCTTCAAGTAGCATGTAAACAAGTAAACTTTATTACATTTTAAGTAACAATTTAATTGAAATATTTATTAAAATATGCATGAAATAGATTAATTGCTACACAAAAAAGTGCAACTATTGGTCTAAGAGCGTGATTTACATGCTTCTTTACAAGATTGTTAGACTATGTCTCCCTTGAAGCTGGAGTATAGGTGTATATGCTCTGAGAAATATCTACCTACAAGTTCTGGAAGGCAAATATTTCTCAAGAAGCTTTGTGCTTTTTGTAGACGTGGTTCCCAGAATTCCTTATCTGGAAAGACACGGACGACAGCCATGACTTTCTGGGTCCACGCAACAAGGTCACAGTGGTTTGATTTTGTCACCAAAATCTCAGTTTGTACCTGTGTATAGTATGGATGATGTTTCTTCAGGTGAAGTTTATTGCCAGACAGCTGAAGGAAAAAGATTTTGTCATTTGCATCCACAGCCTCCTGCATGCAAGATGTCCTGTATTTGTAAGGACACTTTATCTCCAGGCAGCCATTACCACAGCAGTCACATGTTGTGAGTCCATCAGGAGAAGCTCCAAGTTCAGGGAAGTCAGTGTTTATGATGAAACCACATGATTTAACTTTTAGATTTTTGTGACAAGCTCTAATTTTAAAATAGGCCTTTTGTGCATCACCCTCATGATTCACAGCCCATTTTGTTTGTACTGTAGACACGGTGTTGCCTGGGTTGCACACCTGTTTTACAACTGTTAGTGCTGGACTTTCCAAACTGGTGGCAAATACAGCATGAAAGAGGATGCAGTAATACGCCCAGCTCGACATTCATACCAGGCAGAACACATGTGCTGCAGTCTTGTGTGCTTTTCAATAGCTTCTGCGTCTCATCAGTCACTATTGCAGCATCTTTGTATTTTCCACAGAAAAGCAAAAGAGCTGACAAATCATGGGAGTGGATGTTTTTGTTGTACATAGATGCAAGTGACTGAGGTAACATAACTGACTGCTTATTTTATGTCCAACTTCTGTGTGAATCTTCTTCAGATTCCCAGGTAACATCCAGTATGCTGGCTCATCTGTAACAGTTTTAGTGCCTCGTATCCTCACTGTTGCTTCCACCCTAAAAAGTAGGGCCCCTATATGGGTGCAGGTCTCTGCTCCCCCTGCCATGTAGGTGCAATGTGACACTCAACAGTGCCAGTGTTGCTCAGCATGACCCACGGAGTTAACGGCTCATTGAGTCCCTGAGAGCATAACCTGCAAACACACAATTGAAATGAATGAATAGACAGAAATATATATGTTTCTGAACCTAGTGAATGATAAACCTAGAACTAGTTGTACCATCTATTATTCCAATCAACATTTTACTATTGAAGAACGACCATGACATTGTCCATCCATCCATCCATCCATTTTATTCCGCTTATCCGGGATCGGGTCGCGGGGGCAGCAGCTTCAGAAGGGAGGCCCAGACTTCCCTCTCCCCAGCCACTTCTTCCAGCTCCTCCGGGGAACCCCAAGGCGTTCCCAGGCCAGCCGAGAGACATAGTCCCTCCAGCGTGTCCTGGGTCTTCCTCGGGGCCTCCTCCCGGTGGGACATGCCCGGAACACCTCACCAGGGAGGCGTCCAGGAGGCATCCTGACCAGATGCCCGAGCCTCAACTGGCTCCTCTCGACGTGGAGGAGCAGCGGCTCTACTTTGAGTCCCTCCCGGATGACCGAGCTTCTCACCCTATCTCTAAGGGAGAGCCCAGCCACCCTGCGGAGGAAACCAATTTCGGCCGCTTGTATCCGTGATCTCGTTCTTTCGGTCATGACCCAAAGCTCATGACCATAGATGAGGGTGGGAACGTAGATCGACCGGTAAATCGAGAGCTTCGCCTTTTGACTCAGCTTCTCTTCACCACGACGGACCGGTACAGCGCCGCTTCACGGCAGACGCCGCCCCAATCCGCCTGTCGATCTCCCGCTCCCTTCTTCCCTCATTCGTGAACAAGATCCCCAGATACTTAAACTCCTCCACTTGAGGCAGGACGACCCCCCTGACCCGGAGAAGGCCTCTACCCTTTTCCGGCTCAAGACCATGGCCTCGGATTTGGAGGCACTGAGCCTCATCCCGGCCGCTTCACACTCGGCCGCGAACCGTTTCAGCGAGAGCCGCAGATCACGATCTGATGAAGCCATCAGGACCACATCATCCGCAAAAAAGCAGAGATCGATCCTAAGGCCACCAAAACGGATCCCCTCAACACCTCGGCTGCACCTAGAAATTCTGTCCATGAAAGTAATGAACAGAATCGGTGACAAAGGGCAGCCTTGGCGGAGTCCAACTCTCACCGGAAACGAGCCCGACTTACTGCCGGCAATGACTCTGACACCGGTCATACAGGGACCTGACAGCCCGTATCAAAGGGCCGGTACCCCATACTCCCGGAGAACCACCCACAAGGCTCCCCAAGGGACACGGTCGAACGCCTTCTCCAAGTCCACAAAACACATGTAGACTGGTTGGGCAAACTCCCAGAACCCTCCAGGACCTGCTGAGGGTGTAGAGCTGGTCCAGTTTCCACAACCAGGACGAAAACCACACTGCTCTTCCTGAATCCGAGGTTCGACTATCCGATGGACCCTCCTCTCCAGGATCCCTGAATAGACCTTTCCAGGGAGGCTTAAGAGTGTGACCCCTCTGTAATTGGAGCTCACCCTCCGGTCCCCCTTTTTAAACAGGGGGACCACCACCCCAGTCTGCCAATCCAGAGGAACTGCCCCCAATGTCCATGCGATATTGCAGAGTCGCGTGAGCCAACACAACCCTACAACATCCAGAGCCTTAAGGAACTCCGGGTGGATCTCATCCACCCCCGGGGCCCTGAGGCCACCGAGTAGTTTTTTGACCACCTCGGCGACTTCGTCCCCAGAGATTGGAGAGCCCGACCCAGAGTCCACAGGCTCAGCTTCTTCAACAGAAGGCATGTTGGTGGGATTGAGGAGGTCTTCGAAGTATTCCGCCCACCGACCCACAACATCCCGAGTCGAGGTCAGCAGCCACCATCCCCACTGTAAACAGTGTTGGTGCTGCACTGCTTCCCCCTCCTGAGACGCCGGATGGTGGACCAGAATCGCCTCGAAGCCGTACGGAAGTCTTTCTCCATGGCCTCTCCAAACTCCTCCCACGCCCGAGTTTTGGCCTCAGCGACCCGAGCCGCATGCCGATTCGCCCGCCGGTACCATCAGCTGCTTCTGGAGTCCCACAGGCCAAAAAGACCCCATAGGACTCCTTCTTCAGCTTGACAGCATCCCTCACCGAAGGTGTCCACCAACGGGTTCGGGGGTTACTGCCGCCGCGACAGGCACCAACGACCTTGCGGCCACAGCTCCGATAAGCCGCCTCGGCCATGGAGGCACGGAACATGGTCCACTCAGACTCAATGTCCCCCACCTCCCCCGGAACGTGTTCAAAGTTCTGCCGGAGTTCAAAGTTCTCCTCCTTGGGCTGCCACCTTATCGTGGTGGAGGGGTTTGTGTGTCCCAATGATCCTGGGAGCTATGCTGTCTGGGGCTTTATGCCCCTGGTAGGGTCACCCAAGGCAGACAGGTCCTAGGTGAGGAACCAGACAAAGCGCAGCCTGAAGACCCTTATGATGGAAACGAACTTTGAATCTGGCGTTCCCTCGCCCGGACGCGGGTCACCGGGGTCCCACTCTGGAGCCAGGCCTGGAGGGGGGACACGATGGCGAGCGCCTGGTGGCCGGGCTTTTAACCACGGAGCCCGGCCGGGCTCAGCCCGAAGAGGAGACGTGGCTTCCCTTTCCAATGGGCTCACCACCTGTCGGAGGGGCCAAAGGGGTCGGGTGCTGTGTGTTAAGGGCGGCGGTCGAAGGAGGGGACCCTGGCGGTCTGATCCCCGGCTGCAGAAGCTCTTAGGACGTGGAACGTCTCCTCTCTGGTGGGGAAGGAGCCGGAGCTAGTGTGCAAGGCTGAGAGGTTTTGGCTAGAAATAGTCGGCCTCACCTCGACGCATGGCTCTGGTTCTGGAACCGTCTCCTTGAGACGGGCTGGACGTACTTCCACTCTGGAGTTGCCCACGGCGAGAGGCGCCAGGCAGGAGTGGGCATACTTGTTGCCCCCCATCTTGGCACCTGTACGTTGGGGTTTACCCCGGTGAACGAGAGGGTCGCCTCCCTCCGCCTACGGGTGGGGAGACGGGTTCTGACTGTTGTCTGTGCTTACGGGCCGAACAACAGTTCAGATTACCCACCCTTCTTGGAGTCCTTAGAGGGGGACTGGAGATGCCCCTCCTGGGGACTCCCTTGTTCTGCTGGGGGACTTCAACGCTCACGTGGGCAATGACAGTGAGACCTGGAGGGGCGTGGTTGGGAGGAACGGCCCCCCTGATCTGAACTCGAGTGGTGTTCTGTTGTTGGACTTCTGTGCTCGTCACGGTCTGTCCATCACGAACACCATGTTCAAGCATAAGGGTGTCCATACGTCCACTTGGCACCAGGACACCTTAGGCCGCAGTTTGATGATCGATTTTGTCGTCGTTTCATCGGATCTGCGGCCGTATGTCTTGGACACTTGGGTGAAGAGAGGGGCGGAGCTGTCCACTGACCACTACCTGGTGGTGAGTTGGCTCCGGTGGTGGGGGAGGAAGCCGGTCAGACCTGGCAACCCAAACGTGTAGTGAGGGTCTGCTGGGAACGTCTGGCGGAGTCTGTGAGACGGAGCTTCAACTCCCACCTCCGGCAGAACTTCGACCATGACATTGTAATTTCTTTAAATAATAATAACACGTTCACAGTTTTTAGTACTCATACCAAGAAACATTCTGATTGACTGTAAAATAATTACTTTAAGAATGTATATAAAATTAAGGAGCTCAGAACTTACCTTTGTTCGAACCACAACATATTCGAAATCCGAGGGGGTAAAAATGTCCAATCATGTACCCAGCCATTCGTAAACTGGACATGTGCCTCCATTGACTTATAATTCTTAAACTGATCCGCGGTGTAAACACTGACACCACAGACCAGGTATGCAAATATGTCTGGGAATGTCAAATGAGGTAAATGATCAGGGTTTCTGCTCCAACTTTGTATCTCAAACGGGTCGTTATGTCCAATTTTCGCGTTTCTTGGATTCTGGGAGAAGCTTTTCGAGATATAGGCCACTTTGTTTTAAACTGCTTTTCAGCATTGTGGAAGAGGAGAATACAGTGCTAACTCGAAGAAAACGCGGAAAAAATTAGTTTTGGTCTGTGGACACCAAAGATGGCGCTGAGCGACGAAAACGTCATATCCGGTGACGTCAATGCGGATTCTCTATGAGATGCAGGAGATGATCAGTATTGGTAACAGAGCCAATGATCGTCGATCCCGATCATCACCGATTTCACGGAAATCGGCCGATTATGATCGGTTACCGATCGATCGGCTCACCTCTAGATATAAGTAAATTAATTAATAGACAAAAATATTAATTACTTTGCTGGTTAGCTTAGGCAAAAATAATTAAAATACAAATAATTATTACAATTAGAACTAGATGTTAAATAGTTCACCATTTAATAATCTAACTCTCTTTTCATCAAATAATACCGAACAAATTAGCTTAACGGTACAGAACCGCAGCAGAACACAGCATGCTAACGTTAGCATTAGCATGCTCCAAACATTAAACACTCACCTGTTCGTTTCTTCCCATTTCTAAACTGTTGAAAAAAGGATGTAATTTAGTAAAGTTAAAAAATACAATTCGGTTCTTTCTCCTTTCTTCTGGTCCCGGATTTCAGCAGCAGTCTGGGAGCCCACGTGAGAACACAAGAGGCGTACGCAGCGTGTTGGCGTCACAGAAGTTCAGAATTTAATCCAATCAGAAACAAAAGAATCAGACATACAGAGCAGAACAGAAAAAAACATGCAGAGTTACATTTAGTTACCTGAGCTACGTACAAGACAAAACAAAGAAAAACAAGACGTCTTGGAGAAATATAACCAGAGCAATAAGCATTAGAGATCGGCTATAATTTCTGAATTATTTCTTTGCTGTAGGCAGATTATATTCTCCGTGGGAGGTTCTTGCTTCAAGCAAGGCATCCCTTGCCTCGACCAATTAGAAGCCGTCTCCGAGCACCACTGAAAACGGCACCTCCCCTCAACTCTGCTCGAAGATCAAAGAAACGTATTTGGAATTCCCTGCCTCAACTCAAACAAATAAAGGCACATTTTATGAGCTTTTAAACAAATACTTTTTCCGGGTAAACTGCAGGTCAATGCGTCCGGGTCGACCATAAATCCTAAAGATGTGTCCAGGTTTTATTTCGCCAATTGATGCCATCTCCTGACTCAGGTAGAGTCAGGAGACCTGCAAAACCTGGCCCCTTCCTGAGCCACGAACATCCAAGGATTTCACAAGTCTCTGTGAAATCCTGGGTTTTTCTACCTTAAATCCTATATTTAATTCAATAAGAGTTATCTCTAAACTTAATATGCTTTTGCTCTGTTATTCCTCCCAACGTCTCCCTGATATTTAAACTCATATAAACTACAAGAAATAATCAGATCCATTTCCTGTTTTTTAATACAAAACAAAACATTTTCAATTTACCTTTATCATTGACTAGTTTTAATTCTAATAGAATATTAAAATAAAATATTCAGTTAAAGCATGCAATATTAAAGTATTCTATATGATATCAGTCTGAAAGTTTAAAAGTTCACAGTTTCAGAGTTCAGAAGTCCATAGGTCACTCGTACGCCGTGCCAAATGTTGCCTGAGGACCCCCACTTCCTGAGACAGGAATGTGGCCCTGGTTTTCACACAGATAAGATTGCTTCCCTCCTGTGGTTTTACAACCTCAGTGACACAAAAACTCCTAACTTTAAGTAAACGATAGAGCTAACCCAAACACTAAAAAATGATTATATTAGTAAAAGATTCACTAAACTAAAGCACTAGAAATGGTTATATAATTGAATTCAACAAAACACTAAACAATGATTATATTTCCTCAACAAAACTCAGGAAAACCAATTCGTTTAAAGATTAGATGCGTCGAGAAACTGCAAGGCATGTCGGTAAAAAATATGTTCAAATATTAAAAACTGATAATTTAAAACGATTTAAAACAAAGGAAAGCCAATAGCTGCAGCAGCTAGCCCTAAACGTCACTGTGCTGAAGCTCCGCCCCACTTTTAAAAACTCAAATCCCACAAAATCCCGCGGGATTTCATACTTGGAATGGTGGACAGGATAAAAATACAACGGAGACATAACATCTATTATTAAAAATATCTGGGTTTCTCCAAAACAACCTGAGTTACAGATGCATTTTTCCAAACATCATAGAGGTGGAGGAGATGTTTTCATATCTGCCTCATAAACTGTCACAACATAATGTCAGTTTTAATAAAAATGGAAAAAACATGTTTGTAAAAGTTACATACTGCAGCTAAAAGGGCTTTATTTGTAGTTCATATCACTGGAAGACATCTGGGATAAAAAATAATAAATAAACTTAAATGAGACCTTATGACGTTTGGTTTCTGTCAGGTTCTCACTTCCTGTTGGACATTTGTGTCCAAAACCGTCTGATTTCAGCGCCAAACTGACAGTAATTCACCTTCTGCTTTTAATCTGAGCAGGCGGATTTAAAATAATTTATTTATTTATCATAAATTATTATTTTAAATCTGCCTCCTGTCCTCCGCTCACAACCCCATTAGCTGGCCGAGGTTCAGTCTGTCCTCACATTTGATCTGCAGAACAAACTTTCATCCATATTTTACATTTTTCTGATGATAAATTAAACTTGTCCAGGTTCTGAGTCTGATTCTCCTACGTTCTAATAAAACTAGCTGTTAGCAGAACATGCTAACTGCATGTTCTGCGTGGCCTTTAACTAGGACGAATGGAGCAGAAAGAGTCGTTAAGGTTAAACTGGGAGTTTGAAACAGAACTGGAGGGTTAATGTTCTGCTGAGTCCAGCAGATTGGACCGGAACATCTCAGCAAATCGGATTTTAATCTGGGATTTTATTTTAAACCAGAAGCAGGTAGAAAATGGTGGATGTTTTCTGATGATGCAGAACCAGAACCTGAACTAAAACCTTCTGATGCTGCAGACCCGAACTCCCTGCAGACCTGTTCGTTCGGCCCGGTCTCATGACTCGTGTCGGGTTTGGATCAGAACCGTGAGGGAGGCTGATGGAGGTCAGAGGTCAGTTCCTCATCCCTTCCAGTGAGTAAAATTACAGCTAATTAGTCACCAGGCTGCCACAGTTTATTAGGAGTGACAGAGTCGGGGCTTCGCTGGCGGTTCTGGCGGCGCTCGGCTCTGCCTCCCTGCAGCGACGTTACAGAAATAAATAATTCACCATCACATCTGGTATCTATTCGCTGTAAGCATTCCTCTCATCAGGCTGCCTGCATTCCAGCTCTGCAGAGTTTCACAAGCTGCTGCAGCAGATTGGACAACATTTGGATTAAGACCAAGTTTTAAACAACAATCAGATCATAAATGAAATATTTAGTGGAAGGGAATCTGGGATCATGCTGCTTTAGGTTATATTTAGTACATTTCCCCTGAAGTTAAAGTTATTTGCTGACATTTGGCCTGAAGACAATAAACTACTGGATGTTTCATGTTTTCTGATTCTCCAGATGAAATATCGAAAAAATATAAAATATAAAGTCTTAAACTTTGATTCAGTTCAATCCAGTTTGTTTATCTGACTCATTCTCAACACGTCGCCTAAAAACATGAAATTATTTCTGTTTCATCAGCTTCAGTTTATTATTTATATGGTGGAAACCATCTCATAACCCCGAAGGACTTTTAAAACGTTAACAGGAAATGACATCAGGCTCTTCCTGCATATTCCCACTCAGCTGATTGAGCAGTGACATCACTTCCTGCAGACCAGGAAGTCAGGACTTGAGTGTCATTCCTCCCTTCCTGTCCTTCACACCGTTGGGCTCCGACCTGCCGATGAATAAAACTCTGATTTCATCCTGGTTCATTTTCTCTGGTTCTGCTGCTCAGATTCCCGTCCAAAGCTGAAGCTGCTCCGGTCCAGTTCTGTCTTCTCAGCCCTTCATGTTGATCTCTGAGTCACATGAAGGATTCAGAAATCCTGAGGTTTTCCGATGTTCATTCATTCATATTTCACTGTAAATGAAGGATGTTGAGTTTTACGGCCGATCTGCAAGAAGGAAGTGAGTCAGTCTCTCACTTTGGAGCAAAGAATGGATTCAGTTGGACTTGTTCATAAAATGTCTCCTCATTTCTGTGAACTGGTGAATGTTTGATTCGTCCTCATATGTGTCCAGTTTTACATTTTCCTGATTTTGAGTTGAGTGATTCATAAAACCTTGAATCATTTCGTGTTTTGAACGTTTCCATGTTTCTGTCTGCAGATAAAACGAACCGGACGGGCGGAGCGGCGGCCCGACTCACAGCCGCCTCCATTAAACGGTGAAGGTCAGGGGTCGAGACTTCATTAAATGGTAGAGGTCAGGGGTCGAGGCTTCATTAAACGGTGAAGGTCAGGGTTCTGATGTTTAGGCTTTTATTTTGACACTCTGGTTTTCAGATATTTTTATGTTTAGTAAATTCAGCTTCTCTCCTCTCCTCTGTTCTGCTGCTTCACTTCAAAATATTTTTCCAGTTATAATAAAATGTCCAGAACCTAAAGCAGCAGCAGATCTTCCATGTTTGTTTCCTTCGTTGTCCCGCCCTCCCCTCATTTGTGTCCAATAGGAGCAAAGGTCGTCATCCGCTTGGATCATAAATTATACTCAGCTGGTAAGAAAGTGAAAATAAATCTCACCAAACACAAATTAAATGAACTTTGATCCACCAAACAGGTGAACCAGTCAGAAGTCAGATTTCTACCACAAACTGGGGAAACGTTTTTATGAGTCCAGAGAAAGTTCTGACCCAACATCCCTGTCCTGCTCCATCATCACTTTAAGCTCAGTTCTGCTGTTTATCCTCTGATCGGGTCGAAAAGCCTCCTGATAGTTTTTGTCTGGACTTTCTCCATATTCAGACGTTCATCAGTGAGACTTTCTGACTGAATCCGTTGTGCTGATCTGCATCCTGACTGCAGCCGGGCTCCCAGGCTCTGACCGATGAGACGTTCAGGTTCAGTCAGTGGCCAAACAGAGACGACCCGGATGGATCTGAATCCGGTTTGGGACGGGTTGCCTCTCAGACTGATTAACCCAGTTCATTTAGTTCCACTGGATGAACAGGAGGAAACCAGGATGAACAGAGACCAGTTAACGCCTCAGGTGATGTATGACTGGAGAGCAGCAGGACAAAGCAGAGAGAGGAGAGAGGAGACAGGAGAGAGGAGACAGGAGACAGGAGAGAGGAGACAGGAGAGAGGAGACAGGAGAGAGGAGACAGGAGACAGGAGAGAGGAGATAGGAGACAGGAAAGGAGACAGGAGAGAGGAGACAGGAGAGAGGAGAGAGAGAGAGAGGACAGAGGAAACAGGAGAGAGGAGACAGGAGAGAGGGACAGGGGAGAGAGGAGACAGGAGAGAGGGACAGAGGAAACAGGAGAGAGGACAGAGGAAACAGGAGAGAGGAGACAGGAGACAGGAGAGAGGAGAGAGGACAGAGGAAACAGGAGAGAGGACAGAGGAAACAGGAGAGAGGAGACAGGGGAGAGAGAGAGGAGACAGGAGACAGGAGAGAGGAGAGAGGACAGAGGAAACAGGAGAGAGGAGACAGGAGAGAGGACAGGGGAGAGAGGAGAAGGAGAGAGGACAGAGGAGAGAGGAGACGGGAAACAGGAGAGAGGACAGAGGAGAGAGGAGACAGGAGAGAGGAGACAGGAAACAGGAGAGAGGACAGGGGAGAGAGGAGACAGGAGAGAGGACAGAGGAGAGAGGAGACGGAGAACAGGAGAGAGGAGAGAGGAGACAGGAGAGAGGACAGAGGAGAGAGGAGACGGGAAACAGGAGAGAGGACAGAGGAGAGAGGAGACAGGAGAGAGGACAGAGGAGAGAGGAGACGGAAACAGGAGAGAGGACAGAGGAGAGAGGAGACAGGAGAGAGGAGACGGGAAACAGGAGAGAGGACAGAGGAGAGAGGGACAGGAAACAGGAGAGAGGACAGAGGAGAGAGGAGACAGGAGAGAGGAGACGGGAAACAGGAGAGAGGACAGGGAGAGAGGAGACAGGAGAGGACTAGAGAGAGAGGAGACAGGAAACAGGAGAGGACAGAGGGAGAGAGGAGACAGGAGACAGGAGAGAGGAGAGAGGAGACAGGAGAGAGGAGACAGGTGAGAGGACAGAGGAGAGAGGAGACGGGAAACAGGAGAGAGGACAGAGGAGAGAGGAGACAGGAGAGAGGACAGAGGAGAGAGGAGACAGGAAACAGGAGAGAGGACAGAGGAGAGAGGAGACAGGAGAGAGGAGACATGTGAGAGGAGAGAGGAGACAGGTGAGAGGACGCCTGTTCCTGAAAATACAGAGAGAATTCAGATAGTCTGAACAAATCTGACTTTGAGTCTGATCAGCTTGTTTTTTAACACCATGGTGCGTTTTAAGACAGGAGAAGAAGAACACGCTGCAGTGCTCTGATTACAGCAGTAAAGATGGCCGCCTCAGTAAAAATGGCCGCCTCAGTAAAGATGGCCGCCTCAGTAAAGATGGCCGCAGTCTCTGGGTGGATTTTAAAATGGCTGAGTGTAACAGCGTGGTGTTCAGGTGAAGGAAGCTGCTATACGGAAAGCTAACCGCTAACCGCTAACATGTTTCCTGAATGATCTCAGTATTTGTTGAACTGGGTTCACTGGTTTATGAACATCTGGTCCAGTTTGGACTGGAGTGGCTGCTGTCCATGGTGCTGAATGATCACTTATCAATCAGATCATTAAATATTTGAAGATGTCATGCTTTTAGCTTTTAACCCATAAAACCTATAAAGTTTTCTGAAAAAAAGACTATTTTGAATTAAACTGAGTTTGCAGTGAGAAGCTCGTGTTTCTCTGCCTCCAGTGTTTTTCCTCGTCCGACTCTCGTCTCTCCTATGAAACCCAGAATCCTCCGGGTTCTGCAGAGGATTTGTTGTCAGGCGAGTTGGACGGAGCTGCAGCAGCTAATGATCTCAGTTGAGCCCGGAAGCTTCTGGAAGCTCTCCTCTGGTGACCTTTAACCCCCAGCCTGGGCCGGAGAAAAATCCGCCAGCTGAAACTCCTGCATGCGCCAACAACAGACAAATTCTGCCACATTTTAGCTTTTCATTTTCAGTCTGATGACGTGAAAAATACTTGATTGGCTCATTGAATTAACAACGTTGATCTAATCTGATGTTTCTGTCGCCAGGCGCTTCCAACCAAGGACTGAATAAACGGATCATCACTCGGCTCAGACCTGCAGATGGTCTGATGGTGAAGGAGGAGATTCAGGTCCGGAGGAACTGCTCCGTCGGCACGGCAACCCTCAGCTGGCAGCATCAGGCCAATCGGCGAGGAATGAGATGCTGCAGCTGAGCAGAGCGGCACAAACAGAACGGAGTGAGTCTGATGCTGCGACCCGGCTGACGGCCTGACCTGAGGGAGTTAACCAGTTGGAATCCAGTTCAGGACTGGTTCCAGTCGGGAAAGGTTCCAGTTCGGGACTGGTTCCAGTTTGGGACTGGTTCCAGGTTGGGATTGAATCCAGTTCGGGACTGGTTCCAGTTAAGAACTGAATCCTGTTTGGGACTGGTTGCAGTCGGGACTGGTTCCAGTTCGGAATTGAATCCAGTTTGGGACTGGTTCCAGTCCGGGACTGGTTCCAGTCCGGGACTGGTTCCAGTTTAGGACAGGTTCCAGTCCGGGACTGGTTCCAGTTTTGGACAGGTTCCAGTGAGGACTGGTTCCAGTCGGGACTGGTTCCATTTCAGAACTGAATCCAGTTTGGGACTGCTTCCAGTTCGGGACTGGTTCGAGTTTGGGACTGGTTCCAGGTGGGACTGGTTCCAGTCGGGACTGGTTACAGTTCGGAACTGAATCCAGTTTGGGACTGGTTCCAGTTTGGGACTGGTTCCAGTCTGGGACTGGTTCCAGTTGGGACTGGTTCCATTTCAGAACTGATTACAGTTTGGGACTGGTTCGAGTTTGGGACTGGTTCCAGTCTGGGACTGGTTCCAGTTGGGACTGGTTCCATTTCAGAACTGATTACAGTTTGGGACTGGTTCCAGTTTGGGACCGGTTCCAGTCGGGACTGGTTCCAGTTCGGAACTGAATCCAGTTTGGGACTGGTTCCAGTTCGGAACTGAATCCAGTTCAGGACTGGTTCCAGTTTGTGACAGGTTCCAGTTCGGGACTGAATCCAGTCTGGTTCCAGTGTCTGTCCATCAGGAAGCCTTCAGCCCAGAGGATCTGTGGTTCTGAGCTTCAGGCTGATCGTCTCTCAGCTTCTGGGACCAACCAGAGAAAATAAAAGCCGAGGTTCCTAATGACATGCTGTTAAAGTGACACACACACGCAGCGGCTCGGCTCTCTGAGCAGCGAGTTGCTTGGCTTTCTGAAATGTCAGAAGGAAAGTGTCCAGAGAATCAGTCGGGCACCTGGGAGTTTTCTCTTCATCAGCATCCACTCTCTGGTGAAGATCCTGCTGACAGGAAACAAAAACTCAAAGACTGGAGGCTTAAAGGGACAGAACCGTCCAGGATCCAAACTCTCACACAGGTCAGAGCTCCTGTGGCCGGTCCTGGATACTGGATCCTGGATCCTGGATCCAACCGTGTGGCTCCTCCAGAGGAACCCCGGCTGATCCCGGGTCTGGAGGGATTCTGGATCTCAGTTGGACCAACCTGGAAAAGCTGTGAAGGGAGGATGAGGAGGCTGAGATGAGGAAGAGCATCAGCTAATCTCCTCAGCTGCATCCATGACCAGGCTGAGCTTCATCCGGGTCGTTTCCTCCGTCTGAAGCAAACGCTGAGTCCGACATCCAGGAGACATAAGTTCAGATAAAGCAGCAGCGACATTCAAATGAAACCTCTGAGCTCCAGTTTGGAGTTTATACCGTCTGCAGACGTGAGGATGAGGCCGACTACACAGTAAAAATGCCGGTGTTGAATTAACACCCAAAAGTGTCTATATGTGTCCAAGTCAGCTGGTGTTAAATTCAACACTACAGAGTCACATTAACATCTACAACACTGTTAGTGTTAAAATATGTTAAAAGTAACACCAGTGTAGTGTTGATCACTAAACACAATGTGGTGTTAAAAACGTAACTAATTGACCCACAAGGTGTCGATATCAATCAAATCCAGTGGAAAATATTCAAAACAAGACACAGAAATGGAAAGTTTAACTTTTCTTAAACCCATTTCAGTATTTTAGACCAATGTTAATTTAACAAAAGAATCTTTTAACACTTTCAGAAGTGTTACTTTAACACCAGCTGACTTGGACACATATAGACACTTTTGGATGTTAATTCAACACTGGCATTTTTACTGTGTAAGAAAGTTTGTCTTCAGAAGAAATATAAACAGAAATGAAACAGAGATGAATAAACTCCAGATCTGTGATGGTTTCATACCAACACGGTTCTGGTCCAAAACCAAAATCTGATTTTATTCTTTCACATCGTGTTTTTTAAACCTTAAATAAAGTCACACTGGTTTGAGCTTTGCTCCCATTGGACAGACAGGAAGTGGGCGGGGCAGAGCGCAGACCAGGCCAGAAAGGCCATCTGTCTCCATGGCAACAGCTCAGACTGGTTCTTTCCTTCTGGACCAGGCGAGTCTTGGATCCGGCAGCAGAACCAGGACCAGTGTGGAGGAGCTCTGATCATCCTGAGCGTTTCTCCACAGGTGTGTGATTTATTCCTCGCTGTTCAGATATGAATCTGAGAGCCGCGTTGTTTGTGTGGCCTATTTATTTTCCCATCAATATGCAAAGTATGGCAGCTGCACATTAAGCTTCCCGACTCATTCAGCTGCAGAGATCAGCAGGAACGCAGACAGCAGCTCCGCATCTTTCATCTTTAATCCTCCGTCTCTATGTATGAACGTGTTATGAGGGTGTTCCATCACAGGACGCCAGGAACACATTCACAGAAACCGAATCAGGCACCGAGAGCCGGGCTTTAATCAGGGAAGGGAGCCCAGCTGCAGCCAGAGACCTACTGCTACAGATACTGGTCTAGGCTGGTCTGGTCTGGTCTGATCTGGTCTGGTCTGGTCTGGTCTAGGCTGGTCTGGTCTGGTCTGGTCTAGGCTGGTTCTGGTCTGGTCTGGTCTGGTTTGGTTTGGTCTGATCTGGTCTGGTTTGGTCTGGTCTGGTCTGGTCTGGTCTGGTCTGGTCTGGCTGTCTGGTCTGGTCTGGGCTGGTCTGGTATGGTCTGGTCTGGTCTGGTCTGATCTGGGCTGGTCTGGTCTGGTCTGGTCTGATCTGATCTGGTCTGGTTTGGTCTGGTCTGGTTTGGTCTGGTCTGGTCTGATCTGGTCTAGTTTGATCAGGTCTGGTCTGGTCTAGGCTGGTCTGGTTTGATCAGGTCTGATCTGGTCTGATCTGGTCTAGTTTGATCAGGTCTGGTCTGGTCTGGTCTGGTCTAGGCTGGTCTGGTCTGATCTGGTCTGGTCTGATCTGGTCTGGTCTGATCTGGTCTGGTTTGGTTTGGTCTGGTCTGGTCTGGTCTGGTCTGGTCTGATCTGATCTGGTCTAGTTTGATCAGGTCTGGTCTGGTCTGGTCTGGTCTGGTCTGGTCTGATCTGGTCTAGTTTGATCAGGTCTGGTCTGGTCTGGTCTGGTCTGGTCTGATCTGGGCTGGTCTGGTCTGGTCTGGTCTGATCTGATCTGGTCTGGTTTGGTCTGGTCTGGTTTGGTCTGGTCTGGTCTGGTCTAGTTTGATCAGGTCTGGTCTGGTCTGGTCTGGTCTGATCTGGGCTGGTCTGGTCTGGTCTGGTCTGATCTGATCTGGTCTGGTTTGGTCTGGTCTGGTTTGGTCTGGTTTGGTCTGGGCTGGTCTGGTCTGGTCTGGGCTGGTCTGGTCTGGGCTGGTCTGGTCTGATCTGGTTTGGTCTGGGCTGGTCTGGTCTGGTCTGGTCTGATCTGGTCTGGTCTGGGCTGGTCTGGTCTGGTCTGGTCTGGTCTGGTTTGGTCTGGTCTGGTTTGGTCTGGTTTGGTCTGGGCTGGTCTGGTCTGGTCTGGTCTGGTCTGGTCTGGTTTGGTCTGGTCTGGTTTGGTTTGGTTTGGTTTGGTTTGGTCTGATCTGTCTGGTCTGGTCTGGTCTGGTCTGGTTTGGTCTGGGCTGGTCTGGTCTGGTTTGGTCTGGTCTGGTCTGGTCTGGTCTGGTTTGGTCTGGTTTGGTCTGGTCTGATCTGGTCTGGTTTGGTCTGGTCTGGTTTGGTTTGGTTTGGTCTGATCTGGTCTGGTCTGGTCTGGTCTGGTCTGGGCTGGTCTGGTCTGGTCTGGTCTGGTCTGATCTGGGCTGGTCTGGTCTGGTCTGGTCTGATCTGATCTGGTCTGGTTTGGTCTGGTCTGGTCTGGTTTGGTCTGGTCTGGTCTGGTCTAGTTTGATCAGGTCTGGTCTGGTCTGGTCTGGTCTGGTCTGGTCTGATCTGGGCTGGTCTGGTCTGGTCTGGTCTGATCTGATCTGGTCTGGTTTGGTTTGGTCGGGTATAGGCTAGTCTGGTCTGATCTGATCTGGTCTGGTTTGGTCTGGTCTGGTTTGGTCTGGTTTGGTCTGGGCTGGTCTGGTCTGGTCTGGGCTGGTCTGGTCTGGTCTGGGCTGGTCTGGTCTGATCTGGTTTGGTCTGGGCTGGTCTGGTCTGGTCTGGTCTGATCTGGTCTGGTCTGGGCTGGTCTGGTCTGGTCTGGTCTGGTCTGGTCTGGTTTGGTCTGGTCTGGTTTGGTCTGGTTTGGTCTGGGCTGGTCTGGTCTGGTCTGGTCTGGTCTGGTTTGGTCTGGTCTGGTTTGGTTTGGTTTGGTTTGGTTTGGTTTGGTCTGATCTGGTCTGGTCTGGTCTGGTCTGGTTTGGTCTGGGCTGGTCTGGTCTGGTTTGGTCTGGTCTGGTCTGGTCTGGTCTGGTTTGGTCTGGTTTGGTCTGGTCTGATCTGGTCTGGTTTGGTCTGGTCTGGTTTGGTTTGGTTTGGTCTGATCTGGTCTGGTCTGGTCTGGTCTGGTCTGGGCTGGTCTGGTCTGGTCTGGTCTGGTCTGGTCTGGTCGTCTCAGTTCTGACTTGTGGCCCGGTCTTCCCGATCCAGTGTGTTTCCTTGAATGGAGCAAAGCTTTGATGTTACATTTTGTTTTAACTGAGCTGAAAAAGGCCTGAATGAAGCAGAACGAAACGTAATTTTCTCCACATGCATCAGCTCCAGGATAATGACTCACTGGAAATGTGAAGAGCTCACAGCCTGAAGTGAAGGGTTTGAAGAGGACCTATCAACGCTGAAGCATTTTCTATCAAACAAAGTGGGAAGAGCGACATGAGAGGGTATGAAGACAAGAACTCGCTGTGTGGTTTACAGAAGGAATGAATGGGGATGAGAGGAAGAGGAGGAAGAGGATGGCGGGGTCCAGGGGACGGGGAGCGCATCTATTCACGCCCCTCAGCTGGGAAACTGCAGGTCAAGGACACTCAGAGAAGAGCGAGAGGACAGGAGATCCATCAGGAAGGCTGGGAACCAGACGGGAGAGGAGCCTGACAACTAAACCCAGTTTGTTCCCAGTTGTTGTCTGGTTTACTTTCAGCTCAGAGACGGAAACACTTTCCCTGCTGCACAGCAACATTTCATCTTAGAGCTTTTTATGATCCTCCTACATTTAGAGTTATGTGACCAGATCCATTACAACCCAACCTGAAAAACAAAAACTCCTCTCAAGTCTCACTTTTCAGACTTTTGTAAAGTTACACTCAAAAATTAACAGCAATAAGAGAAAAAAAATGAAGATTAATTCTTTTTAATTCACTTTATTCAATTTCAATTTAATTCACTGTTATTCATTCATTTATAAATATTACAACTTATATTTAGCGCCAAACTAAATGTTTTGTTGTCAAGCTAGCTCGCTAACTAAGTTTTTAGTTTGGAGCTAAAAAAAATGTGTTGCTAAATAAATGTTTAGCCTCAAGCTAAGTATTTAGTTACAAAGCTAGCTTAGTGTGAACACAAGGCTAAAGTTTGTTCCTGAGGGAATGTTTCTCTGAATAGACAGAGGAAGTGGAGATCATCAGACAGGAAGTTGAAGTTTGGACATAAATGTGTTTTATAAATCAACGTCCCCCAGCAGTCCTCCAATTTAGCTACAGCTACTGAATGACAACAATGTTCTCCATCTCCAGGTTCTGATGTCAGTTCCAGAGAAAATATGTGACCAGAACCGAGACCCGGTTCCACCGGTTCTGTCAGTAATGGGCCAGAATCCCAGGGCGTCGGGGGACGGGTTCATGGTCCCAGAGGAGTCATGGTGGCACTGAGATGCTTTTTGAAAGGGTTTCCTCAGATTGATGGTCAATTTCTTTCCAATTTAAAGTCCTGATCGCTGCACAGCTTCAACGGCCAACAGACGTTACGGGAACACACACTTTATTCTTCTGTAATAGAAACCCTGAAACCTGTGTGTGTGTGTGTGTGTGTGTGTGTGTGTGTGTGTGTGTGTGTGTGTGTGTGTGTGTGTGTGTGTGTGTGTGTGTGTGCTCTTTTAATCAACCTTCCCTCCAACAGACCTGTAAGAATGAAACACTGGTCTCTAAAGCTTTTCCGCCAACAATGAACTGAACAACCGACAAACTGAACAATCTGCTGCCTTTCATGGCTGAAAGAAGTGATTCGGTCGGCTGAAATTACATCTCATAAAGTCTGTCACAACTCCAGAGAGAGCTAATAATCTATCAGAGGCCCGGCTCGGTCCAGAATGGACCTTTTCTTTCCTCCATTATGAGGAGAATGTTTTCAGAAGCTGGTTTTAACCTGACGAATCGAATTCTCTCTGCTGTGCTCAGGCTTCAGACCCGAACCTGGAACCATAAACTGAGACTTTACTGCTGATTAAAGCTGGTACTGGTACTGCTGGCTCACTGGGCCGGTACCAAGTCCTGCTGGGAATAAAACCAGCAGGAAAAGCTTTTCAGCAGGAAACAGGATGAAGTGCAATAAGATGTCCAGGTAGACAGATGTTCAGACTTTATGATTGGAAAACCAGATAACAGTCAAGTTCTTAGCATCCATGTTGGATTTGAAGACATAATTTACACATTAAAATTTCAAGATGTTTCCAACCAAGATAGAAAAGTTTCTAATTGGCTGAAGCTTCATTAAATCTTTGGATGCTGATCACATTTGCCCCTGAAGTTGTTTTAGACGTTAACAGACATTTATTTTATTCTAGAGTGCCATGTTGTTTCACCCAGGTTTATAAAACATTTTATAAAAATGTTTCTGTTCTACATGTTTGCTGAGACTCTCACTTTGTTGTGACTGTAAGACATGTGACAGATAATCAGTGAAAAATTAAACCTTAGCATAGAAAGGAGCTTCATGTAAATAGTTACTGCAGGATGTCTTCATGCTGCCAGAGAGACAAGTGACTTAAGTAAACTTTATTTATAGAGCTCCTTTCACAGATGTGTTGGAATTTACTGGCATAAAATCTACCTTCACTTATTGATAGTTGATTTGACTATCAATAAGTGTCATTGTGTCAAACAATGGGACATTTACTGCCAGATGAGTGACAGGAGGAGTGGTTTCTGTTGGTCATGAGTTCAGGCCTTCATCTATTTCCAGGCTCTGGTTTTGGAAATGTACTCAGGTATATTCTGCCTCTAAGCATCCTGGGTAAGGACTGACTGAGCTCCATGTCCCTCAGTGACTAAGATTTTCTGTTACTGTCCTTGAATTGTGACTGCAGCGCGTTGGCGGCGATGGAGGTTCTGGTCCTCCGGAGAAGGGGCGTGTCTTCTGGAGAAGGGGCGTGTCTTCCGAAAAAGGGGTGTGTCTTCTGGAGAAGGGGCGTGTCTTCTGGAGAAGGGTGTGTCTTCTGGAGAAGGGGCGTGTCTTCTGAAAAAGGGGCGTGTCGTCTGGAGAAGGGGCGTGTCTTCTGAAAAAGGGGTGTGTCTTCTGGAGAAGGGGTGTGTCTTCTGGAGAAGGGGCGTGTCTTCTGGAGAAGGGGCGTGTCTTCTGGAGAAGGGGCGTGTCTTCTGGAGAAATGCAGCACTGATTGGTCAGGTTCAGTCCAGATTCAGATCTAAACTAAAGCTGTTGGTTTTTAATTATGATCAGTTCACATCACGAAATGCAATGAAAGCCTTGAAAAGCTTTGAATCGTAGAAACATTCTAATAATCTGTTCCAGATAATTTAAAACTGTCTGGATCGATACACCTCCTCCTTGGGCTGCCACCTTATCGTGGTGGAGGGGTTTGTGTGTCCCAATGATCCTAGGAGCTCTGCTGTCTGGGGCTTTATGCCCCTGGTTGGGTCACCCAAGGCAGGCAGGTCCTAGGTGAGGAACCAGACAAAGCGCAGCCTGAAGACCCTTTATGATGGACACAAACTTTGGATCTGGCGTTCCCTTGCCCGGACGCGGGTCACCGGAGTCCCACTCTGGAGCCAGGCCTGGAGGTGGGGCACGATGGCGACGCCTGGTGGCCGGGCTTTTACCCACGGAGCCGGCCGGGCTCAGCCCGAAGAGGAGACGTGGTTCCCCTTCCATTGGGCTCACCACCTGTCGGAGGGGCCAAAGGGGTCGGGTGCAATGCGTCATGGGCGGCGGCCTAGGGAGGGGACCCTGGCGGTCTGATCCTCGGCTGCAGAATCTCTTGGGCTGAAAATTCTTTAACCCTTGGGAGTCAGTTGACGCGTCAGTTGACGCGTCGACGCGTATCCGCGCGTCAGTTAACGCGGATTGTTGACGCGGATTGTTGACGCGTCAACTGACTCCCAAGGGTTAAAAAACAGTAAACCTGTGTTCATCTGAATTGACTATTAGTCCTCCCACAAACTTCATTTGAAGCTAATGTGATTGTAAAACATGGGCGATGCCATGTTTCAAAAGGGGGGAGATATGAAGATTCTTACTTAGAAAACTGTTTGGTTATGAATTTTAGATGATGATTTATGTTTTTTTTCTAAGTGGGTTGAAATAGTTCAGCAAGCAAGATGCAGTTGACAGTAGCAAAGGTTAAAGCTGCCAACACACCACATTCCACAGACTGATTACAGTAACTTGGGAATGACATTGAAAAACCACTGGGCCTATCACACACAGAGTACATGGCAGATACTGGCCGACCCTGCCAGGATGTTTAGACTTGGTGAAGCTCTTTATGAGAATCACCCTGAAAGCAGATGGTTTAACACTTTTTGAAATAATTCATGGGAGAGCTTACAGATTGCCTCTGTTTGCTCCAGACTTACAGAAAGCTAATGAAGAACAAACATTAGCAGACTATATGATCAGAATTCTGGAACTGAAGGAAATGTCCAGTCCAATTTTACTGCCTTCTGGTTCTCTTCCCTTGCAGGAGGCCACTCCTGCCGAGACGGGTGACTGGGTCTACATAAAGGTCATCAAATGAAAGAACTGGGCGAGTCCACAGTGGGAAGGACCGGTCCAAGTGCTGATGACCACAACAACAGCTGTTTGAAACGCTGAAAGACCCAGCTGGATACATCTCAGTCACAAGAAGCAGCAGAGAGTGTTGAACCCCTAATTTGTCATCCAGTCAGGGCTACAAAGGGGTCCTACTTCTAGTGTAGTTCGTCTCAAACCCTGTGAAGAAACGCTTAAAAGTCTCATTTCCTTAGTTTGGGGGTTTTGACATCTCTGCGCACTGAGCAACAATGGCGACTCCATATCACAGATGGATCTTCTACTGCGTTGTGACTGCAGCATGTCTGACGTTTGGAGGAGGAATTGACCTCACTTTCCACCCACATGACGATGGTACCAACCTCTGCCGACCTCTGGTGGCAATTGATGAACAGAACTGCGCATGAAAAGAAAGAAGTAAATTGTTATGTGTGTGCACAACTACCACTCGCCACACACAACTCAGGTCTGCGTGAAGGACCCATCACTGATGACAAACAGATGTGTCTCTATGGCCTGAGCACACAACCACGACGCAGCGTGCCACCACCAAAAGGATGAGGAGAGGAGATGCTGCAAAAGGACTTTTTGGACCTATGAACTGTTCCTTTGATGCTGACATACTTCCATTTCCACTGTACCCACAAGCTGCATGGAAAATACCAGAGACCATTTCTTTAGCAGGAGCTAAACCCGGGTCTCTGAGGAGCTACATTTTCAACGACGGACACATTTCACTTGGGATGTTACCGTGGAATTTGTGTAACAAAGTTTACACCTACTGTGAAACGACACCGGATTACATCAACTACATTGCCTGCAGGGGTCAAAGGGCGACCCCCGACTGCAAAGTCTGGAAGGACAACCCAGACTGTGACAACCTGCTTCAGAAGAGGAGCTTCAACATCAAGCATCGGACGAGAGGAGGCTACACTGTACAATTACTGTACAATTAATTCATTTGCTGAATGATTCCCACACTGTCAATTGTGAAAACAAATGGTGTTCATAATGAGAAGACTCAATTTCATCTTGTATTTTTCTTTTGTTTCATTAAATTCTTTTCTTTACTTTCTTTTCATTTCTTTTAATGCTTGGCCTTTAAATAAAGATTACACACATGGTAAAATGATAAAAAGGGGGGAATGTTAGAGATTTTTTGGTATTATCATTTTTGTCTATTTCTTTAGTTCATATTCAGTCTAATAGTAATCAACATTCAGTCTAATGTGAATCAGTAAATGACCACTATGCAAATACATTTTTGATTGTTCTGTTGAATATCTGTGTTCCTGAGAACTGATTGTTCCCTCCAGAGTTCGCTCTCAAGGGAAAGCTAAGATGACCTGTGTGTTAGATAATGCCAGCCAGCCTGTCGCCTGTTTCATTGTTTATCTTTTCTGACTTTTGTTATTCCAAATAAAAGTCCTGCTCGAGCAGAGAGACGGCAGAAGCTCTGTGATCGACTCGGAGGAGTAGTTTGCTCGGCCTTCTCCTTCTGCAGAAGTTTTGGTCAGAATTATTCATATACGTTGTCTGTGGTTCCTTTAATGTAGGTTCAAGGAAAAATACCTATCAGTGACAGTTGGACGTTACGATACTTAAGGATGAATATCGATTTTTTTCTAGGAAATAAAATATTGATATATATCGTGATATCGATATTAATATACAGCCCTAGTTTTGAAGCATTCAGATGAAACTCGGTCTGATCTCCAGGTTTAACTGGACCAGCAGCTGATGGACTCAACATCCATGCAGTTATACATACGGCTGATTCAGTCCGACAGCAGAGCGGCGCCACCATCAGGCCGGGATCAATCCTCCATTAATCTCCATCATCCCTGAGCTCCATCTCTCCTGCAGGAACTCATTCGTCTTCGCTTCTCCCTCCTCCAAATTAAACTCCGTCATGAATCATCACTCGGCCGTTTACATCTAATCAATGGTCAATATCAGAGCAAAGCGTTTGGATTCAGTCGGAGGAGAGCGTGATTTGACTGGACCGAGTCTTCAAAGCAAAACCTTTAACCAGGAGAAGTTTGGACAAGTTGGACAGCAGCTTGTCTGTCCCAGACCGCATGAAGCTGTCCAAGGAAATGGACATCAGACCTGAAGAAGAACCAGGCTTCAGGTCTGATGGAGCAGACAAGATCCAACAGATCCAGCAGGCATGAGGCGAGAAGCAAGAAAGACGAGCCAGGCGTCAGTTTGATTAAGGTACCAGTTGGTTTTATTATTACAATGCAGACTGGATAAGCAAAAAAAGCCTTGGCATCCTGCGAAAACCAACATCATGACAGTATGAGTCACACGCGTGAGGCTGCATGGAGCGCCGCGCCGCTATTATTGCATTGGGTCACTTCCTGCTCCAACTCAGGCGAAGGATGGAAACGACTTCCGGGTCTTGGAGACGCCAACACAACCAAAATAAACCAAACGTGACCCATGAGTGAAATAAGCTAAAACTTTAACAAATCACAGAAGACTAATCATCAATTGCGATCATTTTAATAAACAATTTGAGGCTGTATCAAAAAGTAAAAAAAAAAAAAAAAAAGGTTTTCTGGGAGAAACTGGTTGGAAATTCAATGTTTTTGTTTCCTGAATTTCAGCCACAATCCGGGAAAATCAGGAAAACAAAACTTCCCTTCTGGGAGAGTCCCAGCGTCGCGTAGAAAAAGTAAAATCAAATAAAATGATCCCTGGTTTACAGTTTCCGGGTTTCTTGACCCGTTTAACCAGAGAGAAAAGAGGCGGAGCTGGAAAACCAGTTTAACCAGTACAGGTGATACACCTGCTCCACATGCAGCCAGATCACCAGGGGGCGCCACCAGGGTCATCAGGCGGTTACCAGAGCGTCTGACAGCGGGTCAGCAGTCACAGAGCAAACCCAGTGGATGACCAGCGCCTGAAGGAGCCGTCAGGGTCACACTGGGGTCAGGTGAAGCAGGATGTGACATCAGAGCAGGTAAACCCGACCTCCTCACCATGAGGTCGGCTCTGACTCGCTGTCGGTTGCTCTGGTTACCGCCTGTAACCCATCATGTGGACGGCCTTCGGTCCAAACTGGACCATTTAAATACCGACCATGGAGCGTCTGACTGGAAAAATAAAACATTTCAATCGGTTTCCTGTCACGTTTGGGTTTTTTGATGTGGAAATTGATTGGATGGCCGATTATTGGAACCACTTTCCAGTGGAAATCGGTTTCCACTGGAAACCCGTTTAAACAAGTTCAAGCCGGTTCAAACCGTTTCAAAACAGTTCAAACCGTTCAAACAGGTTCAAACTGTTTCAAAATGGTTCAAACTTTTTTAAAACGGCTCAAACCGGTTCAACCTGTTTCAAAACGGTTCAAAACGGTTCAAACTGGTTCAACTCAAACAGGTTCAACCGGTTTCAAAACGGTTCAAACCGGTTCAACCTGTTTCAAAACGGTTCAAACCGGTTCAACCTGTTTCAAAACGGTTCAAACAGGTTCAAACCGGTTCAACGTGTTCAAAACGGTTCAAACAGATTCAAACCGGTTCAACCTGTTTCAAAACGGTTCAAACAGGTTCAAAACGGTTCAAATCGGTTCAAACAGGTTCAAACCGGTTCAAGCTGTTTCAAAACGGTTCAAACAGGTTCAAAACGGTTCAAACCGGTTCAAAATGGTTTAAACCGCTTCAAACTTTTTCAAAACAGTTCAAACCGGTTCAAACTTTTTCAAAACGGTTCAAACCGCTTCAAACTTTTTCAAAACGGTTCAAACCGCTTCAAACTTTTTCAAAACGGTTCTAACAGGTTCAAACCGGTTCAAACTTTTTCAACCGGTTCAAACCGGTTCAAACTTTTTCAAACCGGTTCAAACCGGTTCCCAGTCGTTGATCTTACTGCCTGTTTCCTCTCGTCTCAGAGGCCCAGACTGAAAGTTGTGGCTGATTTGTCTTGTAGAAAAACAGGAATAAAAAAATCCCCTGTTAATATTTTGGAAGATAATTCTTTCCCTCCCACTTCGCTCCACCAAATAAAAAATCTTCCAGACAAACAGTGAACGTAAAACCAACAAAAAAACGATTATTCATCTCTACCTTGTTATTCTCAGCTAGACTTTGTGAATAAGAATAAAAACAGGCAAACCGAGTTAAAAGGCAAACCGTTATGAATCCCAGTAAACACACACACACTCCTTCTCACACACACACACACACACACCACACACCTCGGCCTCCCTGCGATCGGAGCGCCTGGGTTTGGGACGCGGATCCGATGCTCCAGAAGACGAGTGTGTGTCTGGAGACGCTAGCAGGACAAACGGCGGTTAGGCGACGCTTCAGTCCGGTGGAGAATGAAAGAAGGAAAGTCAGATCCAGTTCTGAAACGTAGAAAAGCTGAAACGAAGCGAGGGGGCGCAGGTCTCCCGGCGGCCCCCTCCGGGCGGGTCAGCGGCCCGCTGGGACCGGAGCGCGGCGGCTACCACAGAACCAGTAGTCCAGACCCCACCCACACCGTCGCCTCCGTTGTTTTGGAACTTTAGCACCGCTTGACATCACTTCCTGTAAGAGTCCAGACAGAAACAGCAGGAACCAGCGCAGTTCCCCGAGCCCCCTTCCCTCCCTCCCTCCCTCCCTCCCTCCGCTGTGGGGGGGCAGCCGGGCCTTATGGCGGCACGTAGGGGGGCGGCGACCTGTAGGGGGTCATGTTCTTTGGACGGGAGCCCTTGGCCTCCTGGGGAGCCGTGAAGGGCGGCGGCGGCTGGTAGGGGGGCGCGTTGGGGTCTTCGTCCCGCAGGGCGGCGTACTCCCCCAGCCCCCCCTGGTTGAGGGGCGTGGTCTCCGGGCTGGCCGTGCTGGGGTACTCGGGGGGCGGCAGCGGCGGCTTCTCCTCCTGGAGGATCAGCGGCATGCTGGAGGACGGGGGCGGCTTGGAGTCGTCCAGCTCGTCGGCGAAGATGATGGGGACGCCCTTCTTGATGAAGGTGGCCTGATCCTCGATGGTCAGCTTCCCGCGCCGCTTCTTCCTGTAGCAGATCATGGCGACGACCCCGGCGACGAGCAGGATGGCCGCCACCACCACGGCAGGGATCACCGTGTGCAGGTAGACGTCGTCGCTGCTGTGGCGGCTGGAGCCCAGGCCCGGCGTGACCGCGGACGGTTCCGGGACGTCGACCTCTGCTGGCGGGATGAAGGAGTGCGTCCGGCAGCTGGCTCTGCCGCGCACCTTCACCTCCAGCGGACTGAAGTCCGGCCCCATGTAGCTCCTGAACTTCTGCGTGGGTCTGCCGTCGGCGTCGCCCAGCGTCCGGCTCATGTTCCTCAGCTGCTCCTTGGGACACGGATGCTGCGGCAGGCTGGTGTTGGTCCATTCCACCACGACGGAGCCTTTGCTGATGTTCCTCAGGCTCACGGTGCTGCTGTTGCGGTCGCCCAGGACGTAGGCCAGCTTCTTGACCAGCAGGATCTTCTTGTGGATGTTGTTGGTGATCAACCGTGGCTCTCCCTCAAAGCGGGCCGTGAAAATGACCGGCGTTTTGTCATTGGCGGGCCAGCGGTTCACTTTGACTTCGAAGGCGTCGATGGCGTTGCGGCCTCCCTTGTCGGTCGCCTGCATGAAGTACTCGTGCTTCCCGAGGTGCTGAACATCCGGCAGGCCGTACAGCAGCTGGCTGGTGGTGTTGAACTGGATCCAGGACTCCTCTCCAACCACATCCCTGTGGTTCTGTTTCAGAGACAGGCGCAGCTTGTCTGTGGTTCCGTCCTCTTTGTCGAAGAAGGTATCAGAAGGGATTTTAACCTCGAAGTAGGTCCCCACCAGAGCGACGACCTGATCGATGGGGTTCCTCAGCACCGGCTTCTTGTTGTTCGGGTCGTCGATGACTCCGGGAGACGGTGTGCTGGCTGTGGGGGCCTTCGGGTGGTGCTGGGGGGCTTCCTGGGGGGTTTCTTGGGTAGGACGGTGGGCGTGGCGGTGGTCTCCACTGGGATCCTCCTGGACACGGACGGCTGAATGGAAACGGTGCTGGTGGAGACGACGACCTTGGTCGGCTGAGCCGGGCCCAGGGTCGGGGTGTGGGCGACGGGGTCACGGATCCTGATGGTAGGCTTCCCTGGCAGAGGCACAGGGCCCCGAACCGGAGGGGCAGAACTCTCTGTGGGTGCAGCGATGGAGGGAGAGGACAGGGTCGGGACGATCCTGACCGGAGGCTCGGCCGCCGTGGTGGGGGGAAGAACGGCCAGGACCGGCGTCGGAGTGTTGCTCAGCTGCCGTCGCACTCGCTTCGGGACTTGTGGCCTCTTGTTGGCGATGTGCCATCCCACCACCGGGTACCCCAGCCTGGCGGACATCGATCCGTCTTTAGCTGGACCCTGGACACCGTGGATGTCGGGAACGGTGGTCCGGTCCAGGAAGCAGCCCAGCTTCCATGACAGAAGAGCTCCGTTCTCCACCACCTGAGAAACAGACACACCGATGAAGCCGCTGGGTTTCTGGACGAATCAGCGAATAGTTCGATCGGTAAAGGGGAGGAAAACAGCAGCTGGCCGTTCTGTAACATTATATGCAGCTCTGAAGGCTAATGTAGGGACTCTGTTCATTTTTGCAGTTTGATTTCTGCAGCAGCTCCTGAACCCTGGAGAAGCTCTGTGTGAAATATTAGGCTGAGTTTAAGGCCTGCTGAGGAACTCAAGTCTTTTATGACGTGAAAGGTAAATCCTGTGGAGTTTCACTCACTTACGACGCTAACAGGATGTTCTCTTGTTAGCGTCGTTAGCTAACAGGAGAACATCTTGTTAGCTAACAACGCTAACAGGATGTTCTCTTGTTAGCGTCGTTGCTAACAAGAGAACATCCTGTTAGCTAACGAGCTAACAGGATGTTCTCTTGTAGCATCGTTGGCTAACAGGATGTTCTCTTGTTAGCATCGTTGGCTAACAAGAGAACATCCTGTTAGCTAACGACGCTAACAGGATGTTCTCCTGTTAGCGTCGTTAGCTAACAGGAGAAGCTGCCATACTGTTAGCTAACGACGCTAACATGATGTTCTCCTGTTAGCGTCGTTAGCTGACAGGAGAAGCTGCCATACTGTTAGCTAACGACGCTAACAGGATGTTCTCTTGTTAGCGTCGTTAGCTAACAGGAGAACATCTTGTTAGCTAACAACGCTAACAGGATGTTCTCTTGTTAGCGTCGTTAGCTAACAGGAGAACATCTTATTAGCTAACAACGCTAACAGGATGTTCTCTTGTTAGCGTCGTTAGCTAACAGGAGAAGCTGCCATACTGTTAGCTAATGACGCTAACAGGATGTTCTCTTGTTAGCGTCGTTAGCTGACAGGAGAAGCTGCCATACTGTTAGCTAACGACGCTAACAGGATGTTCTCTTGTTAGCATCGTTGGCTAACAAGAGAACATCCTGTTAGCTAACAACGCTAACAGGATGTTCTCTTGTTAGCGTCGTTAGCTAACAGGAGAAGCTGCCATACTGTTAGCTAATGACGCTAACAGGATGTTCTCTTGTTAGCGTCGTTAGCTGACAGGAGAAGCTGCCATACTGTTAGCTAACGACGCTAACAGGATGTTCTCTTGTTAGCATCGTTGGCTAACAAGAGAACATCCTGTTAGCTAACGACGCTAACAGGATGTTCTCCTGTTAGCGTCGTTAGCTAACAGGAGAAGCTGCCATACTGTTAGCTAACGACGCTAACATGATGTTCTCCTGTTAGCGTCGTTAGCTGACAGGAGAAGCTGCCATACTGTTAGCTAACGACGCTAACAGGATGACACCCTGTTAGCAACGACGCTAACAGGATGATCTCCTGTTAGCGTCATTACGCTAACAGGAGAACATCACTGCTTGCAGCTCGAGTTGATTGACTGACTCTGAAGTCAGAGAGAAGAATAACGGTAAACATATTAATAAGCACAGAAACAGGAGAATCATTGTAAAGTTTAACTTTCCGTCTCTTTGTGAGCTGACAGCCAACCATGTGCATCTGCTGACCTTCTTGGCGTTTCCTGGCCCGGCCATGAAGGCCGACATGTCGAACAGCCGGTTGTTGACCACTGGCAGCATCTTCATGCCCTGCAGCCCGACGCCTGAGAAGCTCCTCATCCTGTCCAGCAGCTCCACCCGCTGCGCCGAGCTCATCTTCGTCAGATCGGCGTCCAGAATCACCGTCAGCACCGTGACCGGCTCCTCGTTGCTACACGCGAAGGGCTGGACGGGATCCTCAGCCGCCGCCGCCGCCGCCGGGTCGCCGTCAAAGTGGTCGTCCGGGTGAACCTCGATGGAGAACTCCTCTGAGGAAGAGGAAGTGTGGTTGGAGACGGTCACAGAGATGTAGTGGACGCCTTTGTCGTCCTCCAGAGGGAGCCCCCGCAGGACGCCGCTGCCCCCGTCCCAGTGCAGCCAGGCGGGCAGCGAGTCCTTCCCCACCTCCGTCACCTGGAGACAAACCGGAGAGCAGGAATTAACCGACGATCCAGGATGGGGGACGGGAGATTTACACCTTGGTTACCGTGGCAACTTGGATTAGGATCACAAGTTATCTATGAGTTAATGTCAAGTCGACTAATAATTAACTGATAAGCAGCCATTTTTTGGGGCTCTGTCCCTTTAAGAAGCTCCTGCTCTTCCTGAGGCTCCGCCTCCAGGTAGTCGTCCAACTTGGCTCCTCTGTTAACCCTTTAATGTTTTTACCAGCGTCGCTCTGAGCAGCAGCTCCTTAACGAGCTCAGCAGATGTTTGCTAATTGCTGCTGGCTAGTCTGAAGGAGCCGAGTGGGGGAGGAGCTGCGCCTCGAGGGCGGGGCTAAGCCCACCCAGGTGAACGGTTGCCATGGACACTACAGGATTTCTCAAACGTTTGTTTCTGACATGACGACACGACGGATAGTTCATTTAAAATCCTGAGGTTTCTTTTATCAGGAATTAAAAAAACAAAACGAAGAAACAGATCTGAACATTTTCAGCTGAACTATTGTCTATGTTTCAAACAGAAACACATAAATGCATCTTGCATCGTCCCACTTTGTTATAAATCCTCCTCTACACACACAAACGCGGAGCTGCGTCGTTATTTATTATGAGGCTGGTGGGGCTGAAGAGGAGAAATGGACAAGATGGACTCAGAAACAAGAGACGGTCCATCAAAACTCCGTCTGCGGCTAATAAATCCCGGCTAGTGAAATATGCAGCTGCTCCCAGGATGCATCACTGCGGCTGCAGCAGCTCCTGAGAGACGGAGCTCCAGGTTCCCATCATGTCCCAGCAGGACCTCTGACAGGAGACGGGCGCCACAGATCAGGACTGTCCTGGGCCCTGGGCCTGCTCCACCCTCTGCTCCGCCCTCTGCTCCACCCTCTGCTCCGCCCTCTGCTCCGCCCTCTGCTCCGCCCTCTGCTCCGCCCTCTGCCCCGTCTAAAGCTCCGCCCTCTGCTCCACCCTCTGCTCCGCCCTCTGCCCCGTCTAAAGCTCCGCCCTCTGCTCCACCCTCTGCTCCGCCCTCTGCCCCGTCTAAAGCTCCGCCCTCTGCTCCACCCTCTGCTCCGCCCTCTGCCCCGTCTAAAGCTCCGCCCTCTGCTCCACCCTCTGCTCCGCCCTCTGCCCCGTCTAAAGCTCCGCCCTCTGCCCCGCCCTCTGCTCCGCCCTCTGCTCCGCCCTCTGCTCCGCCCTCTGCTCCGCCCTCTGCTCCGCCCTCTGCCCCGTCTAAAGCTCCACCCTCTGCTCCGCCCTCTGCTCCGCCCTCTGCTCCGCCCTCTGCCCTGTCTAAAGCTCCACCCTCTGCTCCGCCCTCTGCTCCCCCTCTGCCCTGTCTAAAGCTCCACCCTCTGCTCGCCCCGCCCTCTGCTCCGCCCTCTGCCCCTCTGCTCCGCCCTCTGCTCGCCCTCTGCCCGTCTAAAGCTCCCCCTGCTCCCCTCTGCTCCGCCCTCTGCCCCGTCTAAAGCTCCGCCCTCTGCTCCGCCCTCTGCTCCGCCCTCTGCCCCGTCTAAAGCTCCGCCCCGTCTGCTCCGCCCTCTGCTCCGCCCTCTGCCCCCGTCTAAGCTCCGCCCTCTGCTCCACCCTCTGCTCCGCCTCTGCCCGTCTAAAGCTCCGCCCTCTGCCGCCCTCTGCTCCGCCCTCTGCTCCACCCTCTGCTCCGCCCTCTGCTGCCGCCCGTCTAAAGCTCCACCTCTGCCCCGTCTAAAGCTCCACCCTCTGCTCCCCCTCTGCCCCCGCTCTGCTCCGCCCTCTGCCCCGTCTAAAGCTCCACCCTCTGCTCCACCCTCTGCCCCCTCTGCTCCGCCCTCTGCCCCCGTCTAAGCTCCGCCCTCTGCTCCGCCCTCTGCCCCGTCTAAAGCTCCGCCCTCTGCTCCCACCTCTGCTCCGCCCCTGCCCGTCTAAAGCTCCGCCCTCTGCTCCACCCTCTGCTCCGCCCTCTGCTCCGCCCTCTGCCCCGTCTAAAGCTCCGCCCTCTGCTCCGCCCTCTGCTCCGCCCTCTGCCCCGTCTAAAGCTCCGCCCTCTGCTCCCGCCCTCTGCTCCGCCCTCTGCTCCGCCCTCTGCCCCGTCTAAAGCTCCGCCCTCTGCTCCACCCCTGCTCCCCCTCTGCCCCGTCTAAAGGCTCCGCCCTCTGTCCCCCTCTGCTCCCGCCCTCTAAGCTCCACCCTCTGCTCCGCCCTCTGCCCGTCTAAAGCTCACCGCTCCGCCCTCTGCTCCACCCTCTGCCTCCGCCCTCTGCCCCGCCTCTCTGCTCCGCCCTCTGCCCCGTCTAAAGCTCCGCCCTCTGCTCCACCCTCTGCCTCTAAACTCCGCCCTCTGCTCCCTCTAGTCCACCCTCTGCTCCGCCCTCTGCCCCGTCTAAAGCTCCACCCTCTGCTCCGCCCTGCTCGCCCTGCCCCGTCTAAAGCTCCGCCCTCTGCTCCACTCTCTGCTCCGCCCTCTGCTCCCCCCTTGCCCCGTCTAAAGCTCCACCCTCTGCTCCGCCCTCTGCCCCGTCTAAAGCTCCGCCCTCTGCTTCCGCCCGTCTGCCCCGTCTAAAGCTCCCCTCTGCTCCGCCCTCTGCTCCGCCCTCTGCCCCGTCTAAAGTTCCCCTCTGCTCCACCCTCTGCCCGTCTGCTCCCCCTGCTCCGCCTCTGCTCCGCCTCTCTGCTCCGCCCTCTGCCCCGTCTAAAGCTCCGCCCTCTGTCCACCCTCTGCCCCGCTAACAGCTCGCCCTCTGCTCCACCCTCTGCTCCGCCCTCTGCCCCGTCTAAAGCTCCGCCCTCTGCTCCACCCTCTGCTCCGCCCTCTGCCCATCCTGCTCCGCCCTCTGCTCCACCCTCTGCTCCCCCTCTGCTCCGCCCTCTGCCCCGTCTAAAGCTCCGCCCTCTGCTCCCCCTCTGCCGTCTAAAGCTCCGCCCTCTGCTCCGCCTCTGCCCGTCTAAAGCTCCGCCCTCTGCTCCACCCTCTCCCCGTCTAAAGCTCCGCCCTCTGCTCCACCCTGCTCCGCCCTCTGCCCCGTCTAAAGCTCCGCCCTCTGCCAGTCAAGCCTCTCTCCGCCCTCTGCCCCGTCTAAAGCTCCGCCCTCTGCTCCCGCCCTCTGCCCGTCTAACACCTGCTCCGCCCTCTGCTCCCCCGTCTAAGCTCCGCCCTCTGCTCCGCCCTCTGCCCGTCTAAAGCTCCACCCTCTCCTTATCTAAAGCTCCGCCTATGCTCCACCTCTGCTACCGCCCTCGTCCACCTCTGCTTCCGCCCTCTGCTCCGCCCTCTGCCCCGTCTAAAGTGTCCACCTCTGCTCCGCCTCTGCTCCGTCTAAAGCTCCTTTTAAACACAGCAGGTAGCATGTATGATGTAGCATGTAGGATGTAGCATGTATGATGTAGCATGTAGATGTAGCATGTAGGATGTAGCATGTAGCATGTAGGATGTAGCATGTAGGATGTAGCATGTAGCATGTAGGATGTAGCATGTAGATGTAGCATGTAGGATGTAGCAGGTAGCATGTAGCGGGTAGGAGGTAGCATGTATGATGTAGCATGTAGATGTAGCAGTAGGATGTAGCATGTAGGTGGTAGCATGTACCTGGTAGCAGTAGCAGGTAGCATGTAGCACGTAGCATGTAGCAGGTGGGATGTAGCATGTAGGAGGTAGCATGTAGCAGGTAGCACATAGCATGTAGGAGGTAGCATGTAGCAGGTGGATGTAGCATGTAGCTGGTAGGAGGTAGCATGTAGCAGGTGGGATGTAGCATGTAGCTGGTAGGAGGTAGCATGTAGCAGGTGGGATGTAGCATGTAGCAGGTAGCATGTAGCATGTAGGAGGTAGCATGTAGCAGGTAGCATGTAGCATGTAGCAGGTAGCATGTAGCAGGTAGCATGTAGCAGGTAGGAAGTAGCATGTAGCAGGTAGCATGTAGGAGGTAGCATGTAGCAGGTAGGAAGTAGCATGTAGCAGGTAGCATGTAGTGGGTAGGAGGTAGCATGTAGGTGGTAGCATGTATCTGGTAGCACGTAGTAGGTAGAATGTAGGAGGTAGCATGTAGCAGGTAGGAGGTAGCATGCAGCAGGTAGCTAGTAGCACGTAGAAGTTAGCATGTAGCATGTAGGAGGTAGCATGTAGCAGGTAGCATGTAGCTGGTAGCATGTAGGAGGTAGCATGTAGCAGGTAGGAGGTAGCATGTAGCAGGTAGCATGTAGCTGGTAGCATGTAGGAGGTAGGAGGTAGCATGTAGCAGGTAGCACGTAGCAGGTAGCAGGTAGGAAGTAGCATGTAGCAGGTAGGAGGTAGCATGTAGCAGGTAGCATTTAGCTGGTAGCACATAGCAGGTAGCATGTAGCAGGTAGGAAGTAGCATGTAGCAGGTAGCATGTAGCAGGTAGGAGGTAGCATGTAGCAGGTAGGAGGTAGCATGTAGCAGGTAGCATGTAGCAGGTAGGAGGTAGCATGTAGCTGGTAGCATGTAGGAGGTAGGAGGTAGCATGTAGCAGGTAGCACGTAGCAGGTAGCAGGTAGGAAGTAGCATGTAGCAGGTAGGAGGTAGCATGTAGCAGGTAGCATTTAGCTGGTAGCACATAGCAGGTAGCATGTAGCAGGTAGGAAGTAGCATGTAGCAGGTAGCATGTAGCAGGTAGGAGGTAGCATGTAGCAGGTAGGAGGTAGCATGTAGCAGGTAGCATGTAGCAGGTAGGAGGTAGCATGTCTGACACCATTAACAACAAACTGCAGCTGAAGTCATCAAAAAGGCAAACATAAAAGTTAAAGATTAATTCTGCATCCTAATTAAAATATTAAAATTAGAACGGTGACTATCACTTTATTAGCTGATGCTGTTAGCGTGTAGCTGTTAGCATGTAGCTCAAAATGCTCAACGTTAAACTGGAATTGGGGCAAAATGGGAGTGAAAAGTCCAGGTTTAAGTTCTGAATGGTGGTTCTGATGGACAGGATGAGTAATGGAGGTCCAAACAGGACCGGCGGTTCTGTCTGCAGACATGAATGGAGGATCAAGTAAAAACTATTTTCTTCACCAGGAGAAATTTTACTTTTTCTATCCGCATGTTCTGATTGGGGCTGAACGGTGGAGAAGGTTCTGGGTTCGATTCCCGGTCTCTCTGCATGGAGTCTCCATGTTCTCCCTGAGCCTGGTGGGTTTTCTCTGGGTACCCCGGTTTCCTCCCACAGCCCAAAAACACAACTGTCAGGTTAGTTGGTGTCTCCTAGTGTGTGTGTGTGTGTGTGTGTGTGTGTGTGTGTGTGTGTGTGTGTGGTTGTGTGTCTCTGTGTTGTCCTGGTGACCTGACCTGTGACCTGTGACCCCACCCGTCACCCGGAACGTCAGCTGGAGAGGCAGCAGCAGCTCCCGACCCACCGAGGGACGTAAAGACAGTGGATGGATGGATGATCTGATTTACGACTGTGAATGTTTAGCGTTAGTCAGAAATCCATAAACGGAACAATAGGCAGCATAAAAAACTTCCAACAGCAATAAATGTGCAGCGACGACGTGAAAACCGGGAGCTTCTTCTGAGAACAGGGGCGCAGCTTTGGGTCAGAACCGGTCGACTCACAGACCCAAACTGATGCCATGTCTGTAGTTTTCCCTGAGCGCTGCCTGGCAGGCTAAACCCGACACTGTCTTTATCCAACACCAACCATTAAATCTTAAACTCCCTGATGGGGATAATGAGAGACTGAAGATGTGAGGGAGGGGCAGCCTGAGGAAGAGGAGGAGGAGGAAGGTCTGGGACCGTTCACACCCAAAAGGCCTCACAGTTTACAGAACCGGGTCAGAACAGGAACATTTACATCAGGGGTGAGACACAACATTTATTCCCAACTCTCATCTTCTGCGATTCAGAATCAACGTAAAATCAATTTTCAGATACAAAATGATGAAACAAATCCGCCGTTTGTCGGCCTCCATTTTGCAGCGCCGGGAGGTGGTGATGTCATCACGCATCCGGTTCTGGACGGTTCTGACGAACCGTCAGAACCGTCCCTTCAATTCAATTACCCAATCAGATGTGGAGGGAAAAAACATGTAGGAAGTCATTTGGTTTGATGTCAGAGGTCCGGAGCCAGGACGGTCTTCAACAGAGTTCTAAGTTCACAGGATGAAGACCAAGGACTCAGGAACGTGGAGCGGAAGCTAAGCTTGGAGGTAAAGGGCAGTGATGGTACAGAGGTAGGACGTTTACAGAATGAAAGACTCAAGAATAAAATCTTTAAAGAACGTACAGGGATCAAAGACCAAGCACATGAGAATAGATATTACTAAAGATCTACAAGGAACTACAAGGAACTACAAAGAACTACAAGGAACTACAAAGAACTACAAGGAACTACAAGGAAGTACAAAGAACTACAAGGAACTACAAGAACTACAAGGAACTACAAAGAACTACAAGGAACTAAAAAGGAACTACAAGGAACTACAAAGAACTACAAGGAATACAAGGAACTACAAGAACTAAAAAGAACTACAAGGAACTACAAGGAACTACAAAGAACTACAAGGAACTAAGAACTACAAGGAACTACAAGAACTACAAAGAACTACAAGGAACTACAAGGAATACAAAGAACTACAAAAACAGGAACTACAAGGAACTACAAAGAACTACAAGGAACTACAAAGAATACAAAGAACTACAAAATACAAACTACAAGGAACTACAAAGAACTACAAGGAACTACAAAGGAACTACAAAGAACTACAAGGAACTACAAGGAAGTACAAAGAACTACAAAATAAGAACTACAAGGAACTACAAGGAACTACAAAGAACTACAAGGAACTACAAAGAAAAGAACTACAAAGGAACTACAAGGAACTACAAAGAACTACAAGGAACTACAAGAACTACAAGGAAGTACAAGGAACTACAAAGAACTACAAGAACTACAAGGAACTACAAAGAACTACAAGGAACTACAAGGAACTACAAGGAACTACAAGGAACTACAAAGAACTACAAGGAACTATAAGGAACTACAAGGAAGTACAAAGAACTACAAGGAACTACAAAGAACTACAAGGAACTACAAGGAACTAACAAAGAACTACAAGGAACTACAAGAACTACAAGGAACTACAAGGAACTACAAGGAACTACAAAGAACTACAAATAACTACAAGAACTACAAGGAACTACAAGGAACTACAAAGAGAACTACAAGGAAACACACAAGGAACTACAAAGAACTACAAGGAACTACAAGGAACTACAAAGAACTACAAGGAACTACAAACAGGAATCAAGATACAAAGGAACTACAAGGAACTACAAAGAACTACAAGGAACTACAAGGAACTACAAAGGAACTACAAAGAACTACAAGGAACTACAAGAGAACTACAAGGAACTACAAAGAACTACAAGGAACTGCAAGGAACTACAAGAACTACAAGGAATACAAGAACTACAAGGAAACTACAAAGAAACTACAAGGAACTACAAGACTAAGAACTACAAGGAACTACAAGGAACTACAAAGAACTACAAAGAACTACAAAGGAACTACAAAAGAACTACAAAGAACTACAAGGAACTACAAAGAACTACAAGGAACTACAAAGAACTACAAAGAACTACAAGGAACTACAAGGAACTACAAGGAACTACAAAGCTGGCCAACGAGTTCTGAACGTCGGTTCTGAATAAGACCGTGGGGTTAAAGGTCAGAGGTCGTTTCTTCTGTAACGCACGGCGGCGGCGGCGGCCGGTGATGTGGGCTGATGTTCCGCCACAGAGCCGAGGCGCTTTGGACGGATCATCAGCTGAAGCTCCGTCCAAACCGGGTCACCAGCAGAACCAAACGAAAACTCCAGGTACTGCTGTGGCCTAGTTAAAGTCCAGACCTCACACTGACTGAAGGGCTGGTGGGACCTTCAGAGACCTGAGCAAAACCGGTACCAGACCACCTGGTTGGACTCACCTCATCGTCATAGCAACACTTCCTCTTGCTCTGATTGGACCCAGTCCAGATTCTATAACCACCAAACGTGGTTCTGGAGAACCAGAACCAAACATGGCTGCCTGGTTCTGGAGAACCAATGGGAGCCGCTCTGTGTCCCGCTGCTCCCCAGCCCCATTGGACCAGAACCAAACATGGCTGCCTGGTTCTGGAGAACCAATGGGAGCCGCTCTGTGTCCCGCTGCTCCCCAGCCCCATTGGACCAGAACCAAACATGGCTGCCTGGTTCTGGAGAACCAATGGGAGCCGCTCTGTGTCCCGCTGCTCCCCAGCCCCATTGGACCAGAACCAAACATGGCTGCCTGGTTCTGGAGAACCAATGGGAGCCGCTCTGTGTCCCGCTGCTCCCCAGCCCCATTGGACCAGAACCAAACATGCGTCTCTGTGGTTGCAGAGGGAAACGCTGGCAGGGTGAACCTGCGGCCTGGATCAGAGCCGCATGATGCACATCAGGGACCAGAACCAGAACCAGTAATGGTTTCCAGAACCAGAACCAGTAATGGTTTCCAGAACCAGCACATGCAGCTGAATCATGAATGAATGTGGAAGAAAATAATCAGGAACATGCGAGTCCAGCTGCTGCTGTACGTTTAATTACATAGCAACATGGCCGCCAGCGCGGCGGCGCCAGAACCCTCATGGCAGCATGCTGCAGCGCCCGGCCCGGCCCGGTGGCCCGGCCCGGCCCAGCCGGCCCGGCCCGGCCCGGCTGACTCATACGTTCTGCTGGGTTTCATCTCCTCCCAGTTCTCCAGTTTTCCGCTCCCGTCCTGCCAGTCAGGCTGCGGAGCTTCGCTGGAAAAACACGACGGCTGGAGATGCAGAGCAGCAGAGAGACGACGATTAAAGACCCGGAGGACCGGGTGACGGGTTCTGGAGGACCGGGTGACGGGTTCTGGTGGACCGGGGTGACGGGTTCTGGAGGTGACGGGTTCTGGAGGTGACGGGTTCTGGAGGTGACGGGTGACGGGTTCTGGAGGGACGGTTGAGGGACGGTTTGGGGGACGGGTTCTGGAGAGACTGGGTGACGGGTTCTGGTGGACCGGGTGATGGGTTCTGGAGGTGACGGGTTCTGGAGGTGACGGGTTCTGGAGTGACGGGTCTGAAACGGGTGACGGGTTCTGGAGGGGACGGGTTCTGGAGGTGACGGGTTCTGGAGGTGACGGGTTTGGAGGACGGGTTCTGGTGGACGGGTGACGGGTTCTGGAGACCGGGTGACGGGTTCTGGAGGTGAGGGTTGGAGGTGGGTTATGGTGGAGGGGACAGGTTCTGGAGGAGGGTGACGGGTTCTGGAGGACCGGGTGACGGGTTCTGGAGTACGGTTTGGAGTGGGGTTCTGGAACGGGTCGGGACGGGTTCTGGAGGGAAGACTGGAGGGTTGGAGGGACGGGTTCTGGAGGGGACGGGTTCTGGAGGAGGTGACGGGTTCTGGAGGGGACGGGTTCTGGTGGACCGGGTGACGGGTTCTGGAGGGCTTCGGGGGCGGTTTGGGGACGGTGAGGGTTCTGGAGGGACGGGTTCTGGAGGGAGGGTGACGGGTTCTGGAGGGACGGGTTTCTGGAGGTGGTCGGAGGGGTTCTGGAGGGGACGAGGTTCTGGAGGTGGGGGACGGGTGACGGGTTCGTGAGAGGAGGACGGGTGAGGGTTCTGGAGGGGACGGGTTCTGGAGGGGGGACGGGTTCTGGAGGGGACGGGTGACGGGTTCTGGAGGGGACGGGTTCTGGAGGGGACGGGTTCTGGAGGTGACGGGTTCTGGAGAACCGCAGTGAGATCCCAGCAGGGGGGAAACGTTCACAGAAAGAGGAAAAACTGAACAGAAAACCAGAGATGGAAAAAAACGAGCAGGTTTCAGTGGCTTCTGAGGGGCCTAGTTAAATCCTGGTGAACCTTTTAGGTCCAGGTGTGAAATGTAAAATAAAATGTAAAATATAAAAACATTGACTGTTTCAGAACCGGCTCCCTGGAACTCAACCGGACCGCTGGGAGGAGGACCAGCTTCCTCTGCAGCGTTTAAAGGTCCAACAGAGCAGATCTCAGGTTCTGTTCTCAGGAAATCTGAACTTAACGAGAGGAAAAGGTTTGAAGTTTGGATCAGAACCAAACCCATTCCGACCATGAAACGTTTCTCCTGACCGCCTGACAAAAAGGACTGCAGTCTAAGCTAACAGCAGGGCTGCTAAGCTAACAGCAGTTCTGACACCAGGGCTGCTAAGCTAACAGCAGTTCTGACACCAGGGCTGCTAAGCTAACAACAGGGCTGCTAAGCTAACAGGGCTGCTAAGCTAACAACAGGGCTGCTAAGCTAACAGCAGTTCTGACAGCAGGGCTGCTAAGTTAACAGCAGGACTGCTGAGCTAACACCAGGGCTGCTAAGCTAACAGCAGTTCTGACACCAGGGCTGCTAAGCTAACAACAGGGCTGCTAAGCTAACAGGGCTGCTAAGCTAACAACAGGGCTGCTAAGCTAACAGGGCTGCTAAGCTAACAACAGGGCTGCTAAGTTAACACCAGGGCTGCTAAGCTAACAACAGGGCTGCTAAGTTAACAACAGGGCTGCTAAGTTAACAACAGGGCTGCTAAGCTAACAACAGGTCTGCTAAGCTAACAACAGGGCTGCTAAGTTAACACCAGGGCTGCTAAGCTAACAACAGGGCTGCTAAGCTAACAACAGGGCTGCTAAGTTAACACCAGGGCTGCTAAGCTAACACCAGGGCTGCTAAGTTAACACCAGGGCTGCTAAGTTAACACCAGGGCTGCTAAGCTAACACCAGGGCTGCTAAGCTAACAACAGGGCTTCTAAGCTAACAGCATGGCTGACAGCAGGGCTGCTAAGCTAACAGCAGGGCTGACAGCAGGGCTGCTAAGCTAACAACAGGGCTGCTAAGCTAACAACAGGGCTGCTAAGTTAACACCAGGGCTGCTAAGTTAACACCAGGGCTGCTAAGCTAACACCAGGGCTGCTAAGCTAACACCAGGGCTGCTAAGCTAACAACAGGGCTTCTAAGCTAACAGCAGGGCTGACAGCAGGGCTGCTAAGCTAACAGCAGGGCTGACAGCAGGGCTGCTAAGCTAACAACAGGGCTTCTAAGCTAACAGCAGGGCTGACAGCAGGGCTGCTAAGCTAACAACAGGGCTGCTAAGCTAACAACAGGGCTGCTAAGTTAACACCAGGGCTGCTAAGCTAACACCAGGGCTGCTAAGTTAACACCAGGGCTGCTAAGCTAACACCAGGGCTGCTAAGCTAACAACAGGGCTTCTAAGCTAACAGCAGGGCTGACAGCAGGGCTGCTAAGCTAACAGCAGGGCTGACAGCAGGGCTGCTAAGCTAACAGCACTGCTTTAGGCTTCCACGTTTAATCCCACTGAAACCACAGACTGTCTGATCCCCTTTACTCTGACACCACCAAATAAAGTCCAGCTGAATTACTGTGGCGATCAGAGCGCTGCAGCGGCCATCTTTACTGCCGTAAACGGTGCAGACGTCTGACTGACACATTAAACTGGTAGCAGGAACGACGGTGCGGAAGCAGTTTGAAACCTGATGGAAGCTGCAGGTGATGAACAGGAAACGCCGTATGACCGGATAAACGGCGATGCATCCACTGTCAGCGGAGGGTGAGGATGCAGGCGGGACGGGCGTCCTGCGGGCGGACCCCGCCCCCCAGGTTGGACTGAGAGCAACACTGAGCTGAGAAATTGATTTGGCCTTTTTCTCTGAAACCCTCGGCACCACCGACCTTCAGAACAACTGGGGGGGGAGGAAGAGGGAAGGAGAACAAACTCCCAGCTCTCCTCATCAGGATGGGGAATCTAACCTGCGACCTTCGACCTTCCATTAGAGGACAGACAGGATGTTTCCCCAAACACACACAGACCTTCCTGAAGGGCCTCCAGCCTCTCCTCCTGTTTTACAAACCCCCCAGCAGGGGGTGTTAGCTTAGCCCCCCCTGTTACCCCCCGTTACCCCCCAGCAGGGGTGTGTTAGCTTAGCCCCCCTGTTACCCCCCGTTACCCCACCCCCAGCAGGGGGTGTTAGCTTAGCCCCCCCTGTTTACCCCCCCGTTACCCCCCAGCAGGGGTGTTAGCTTAGCCCCCACTGTTACCCCCCGTTACCCCCAGCAGGGGGTGTTAGCTTAGCACCCCCTGTTACCCCCCGTTACCCCGGCCCCCCAGCTGAGGGTGTTACCTTAACCCCCCCTCCCCCCCAGAACGAAGGATGAGTGGCAGGTCAACAAAACCAAGCAGAAACTTTGAGAGCTGCTGATGGAACGTTTTCTGAGACAAACAGCGTGTGTGGATGGTGTGTGTGGAGTGTGAGTGTGTGTGTGAGTGTGTGGTGTGAGTGTGTGTGTGAGTGTGTGTGTGAGTGAGTGTGTGTGTGAGTGGTGTGTGAGTGGTGTGTGTGTGATGTGTGATGTGTGTGAGTGAGTGTGTGTGTGAGTGTGGAGTGTGTGTGGTGAGTGTGGTGTGTGTGTGTGAGTGGTGTGTGTGTGTGTGTGATGTGTGTGTGTGGTGATGTGTGTGAGTGAGTGTGTGGTGAGTGTGTGTGGAGTGTGTGTGTGTGTGAGTGTGTGTGTAGTGAGTGTGTGTGTGAGTGTGTGTGAGTGAGTGTGTGTAGTGGTGTGTGTGTGAGTGTGGTGTGTGAGTGTGTGGTGTGTGAGTGTGTGTGTGAGTGTGTGTGTGATGTGTGTGTGTGAGTGTGTGTGAGTGTGTGTGAGTGGTGTGTGGTGGTGTGTGTGAGTGGTGTGGTGTGTGTGTGAGTGTGTGAGTGTGGTGTGTGTGAGTGTGTGTGTGAGTGTGTGTGGTGAGTGTGGTGTGTGTGAGTGTGTGTGTGAGTGTGTGTGAGTGTGTGTGAGTGTGTGGTGTGTGAGTGTTGTGAGTGTGTGTGTGTGTGAGTGTGTGTGGTGGTGTGTGAGTGTGTGTGTGTGTGTAGTGTGTTGTGAGTGTGTGTGGGTGTGGTGTGAGTGTGAGTGTGTGTGTGTGAGTGTGTGTGAGTGTTGTGTGAGTGGTGTGTGTGTGTGAGTGTGTGGTGTGAGTGTGAGTGTGTTGGGAGTGTGTGTGGGGAGTGTGTGTGAGTGTGTGTGTGTGTGAGTGTGTGTGTGTGTGAGTGTGTGTGTGATGTGTGTGAGTGTGTGTGTGAGTGTGTGTGTGTGTGTGTGTGATGTGAGTGTGTGTGTGTGTGAGTGTGTGTGTGAGTGTGAGTGTGTGTGGAGTGTGTGTGTGAGTGTGAGTGAGTGTGTGTGGTGAGTGTGTGTGATGTGAGTGTGTGTGTGTGTGAGTGGTGTGTGTGTGAGTGTGGTGTGTGTGAGTGAGTGTGTGTGTGAGTGTGTGTGAGTGAGTGTGTGTGTGAGTGTGTGTGAGTGAGTGTGAGTGGTGTGTGTGAGTGGTGTGTGAGTGAGTGTGTGTGTGAGTGTGTGTGAGTGAGGTGTGTGGTGTGTGTGTGGTGAGTGTGAGTGTGTGTGAGTGATGTGTGTGGTGTGTGTGAGTGTGTGTGTGTGTGGAGTGTGAGTGTGTGTGAGTGAGTGTGTGGGAGTGTGAGTGTGAGTGTGTGTGTGTGTGTGTGTACATGTGTATGCTACCATGTGGGGACCTAAACCTGGTCCCCACTTGGCTAAACCCTGTTTTAGGGTCAGGGGTCAGAGTTAGGACTAAGGTGTGAATTGGTTAGGTTTAGGCTTTAGAAATGAATGGAACTCAATGGAAAGTCCCCACTTAGATAGCAGCGTAAGACTGTGTGTGTGTGTGTGTGTGTGTGTGTGTGTGTGTGTGTGTGTGTGTGTGTGAGTTTCATTAAAGCAGCTAAAAGCTACTGTTCAATAACACTGATGTGATCTGATGTGACGGAGTGAGAGATAAAAGCAGCGATGGAGGGAAGATGGCTGGGGTGTGTGTGTGTGTGTTGGTGTGTGTGTGTGTGTGGTGTGTGTGTGTTGGTGTGTGTGTTGTGTGTGTGTTGGTGTGTGTGTGTGTGTGGTGATGAAAGGGGAACAGCAGGACAGACGAGGTAACCGAGGAAACCAGCTGCAGGAGTTGGGACAGTCAGAGCTGGGGGGTTGGTGGACAGGAAGGAGACGGGACCTTAATGTCTCCTCTGAGATTCCATTAGACAAAATCGGCCATTTTGGAAAATGAGCTGCGATTACAGATGAAATATCCCTGTGAAGGACCAGAGCGCCGATTCCTGCGGCAGGTTTCCAGGTCCGGGAACTTCATGGTTCCCCCACAAGACGACGGAGAGGATGAGCAGCTCGATGGACGGCATGAAGCCACCCAGCGTCGGGTCCAACTGGACCAACAGGTCCTTCTGGTCCATCAGGGTCCTGGACCTGAGCCGTTCCTCTGGAAGCAGCTCCCCCATCGGGTCCAAAGCTTCATTTACATGGTGACAAGCTGCTGATGGCGCGCAGCAAAAACACAAACTTTACCAAGTCCTTCCGGCCAAACATCTCGAAATGAGACGAAACCGACTTACTAGTATTTCAGCAACATGTAGAGTTTTGTTCCTTAATATTAAAGAAAAAGTTCTAATCATTTCCCTCATGGGAACCTGTTGAGTCTGCAGAACCAAAATGACCTGGAGGGACTTTGTGTTTTTAGAGTGTAGCCCCAACGCGACATCCCACCGACTCACCTTGACGACGTCACCCAGGTGAACATCCTCCACCTTGTTTGGCACCTTGATCTGGAAAACGTGGCCCACGGCCGCCGAGGAGTCTGGGAAGGCTGCGGGCTCCGCGGCGGCGGCGGCGGCTTCCTGCCGGCTGTCCATGGCGTCCTGCAGGTCCTGCAGCAGCGTTGAGTGCATGGAGGCCTCCAGGTCGCCGCCCGGCTCCGCCTCCAGCAGCACCAGTCCTCCCAGCATGTCCAGCTCCGGCTCGGCGCCGGCCGCAGGCGGCGTCCGGCCCGCGGCGGCGAGCAGCAGCAGCAGCAGCACCGGCAGCCGGACGCCAGTCCTGGGCGGAGTCCCGCCGTGACCTCTGACCCCCCTCAGCCAGCCCACGCCGCCCTCACTGCACATTGTGGGCCTGGTGTCGGCGTGGCGGTGAGGCGGAGAGCAGCGGGTGGATGATGCCGGTGATGGAGGAGGGGCGGAGCCAAAGCCTCCAGATCCGTTCCGCTCTCCTCTTCCTCAGGGCGCCGGCGGCGCCATCGGGTCGGAGACCTGCGAGGAGGGAAAGACGATGAAGAACCATCCAAACCGACAGAACCCATCCAGCACCGGAGCGCAGGGAGGATCGGATCAGTTCAGCTCCGGGTTGGGATGAAGCATGAAAGATGGAGAGATGCAGGAGGGGGAGGTGAAGGTGACGTAGCAGCCGGGTGGGTTTCTGGGGGAGTCCTGATGAATGCAGGCCTTCTCCATTGTGCCAGAGGTCAACCCGAGTGTGTGTGTGTGAGTGTGTGTGTGTGCAGCCTGAACTCAGACCCCTCCTGGCTGAGTGTGTTGGAACAAAAGGCTGAAAGAAAGCAGAGAGAACAGAGGGAGGGGGGGGGGGGGGGAGGGAGGGGGGGGGGGGGGGGGGAGAGGGAGCGTCCCGCTGCCGCGCCACTTTGTCCCGTCAGAGGAAGTGGATTCTCTGCAGGCGTCTCCTAGCAACAACCCGCCGCCCACCGCCGGACCAAACTCTGCTTTTCATGCTTTAAAGCTGCTAAAAGCTCTTTTCCAGGCGAAGCTTCACTCTGGAGGCTCCATCTAAAAACGCCACATCTTCTCCAGGCGTTTATCCTGCTGCTCTGGTCCTTCCTGGTCCAGTTTCACTCATCAGACACAAACCAGCAGCCATTAGGCCACGAAAGGCTTGGAGATGACGGAGTGTGTGACTGTGTGTGTGTGTGTGTGTGTGTGTGTGTGTGACAGATCAACAGTAAGCAGTCGGTTGTTTTTATGCACCACATGTTGTCAACATTTTCCTAAATTATTCTAATCAGCTGCACAAATTCCTGTTGTTCTGAATATACAATTTTTATTAACTAAAACATTTATATTTTACAGTTTTACCCTAATTGTAAATTAGCAACACCTTATTAAAACCCCAGTGTAAATACAGACACATCTATTTATCTTTAATTCACTTTAATTTCTCCACTCTGGGACAATAAACAACATTTAATTATTAATCTATTCTATGTTATTTCCTGTTACCATAAAAATAATGCAGGTCAGATTTATGATTTCTAGTCTCCATAAACTCTGATGTGTTTCCAGGACCATCAACCTTTAACACATCACAGAAAATGATTCAGCCTTTTTGTTTGGGTTTATATCTGCAGCCGCGTGATTATGAAGAAGTTTTGTTACTGTCAGAATAAATACCACAAAGTCCTGAACATGTTCAGCAAATATTATAAAATCAAATAAGAAGCAACAGAACACAACAAGCCTCACTGACATTGATAAAACTTTAACCGCTCGCAGACGCTAACAGATGCTAACAGACGCTAACAGACTCTAACTGATGCTAACAGAGGCTAACAGATGATAACATACACTAATAGACGCTAACAGATGCTAACCCGCTAACAGATGATAACATACGCTAACAGACTAACAGATGCTAACAGGTGCTAACAGACATTAACAGACTCACAGATGCTAACACGCTAACAGATGCAAACAGATGATAACATATGCTAACAGAGGCTAACAGATGCTAACAGACTCTAATAGATGCTAACAGACTAACATATGCTAACAGATGCTAACAGAGGCTAACAGATGATAACATACACTAATAGACGCTAACAGATACTAACCCACTAACAGATGATAACATACGCCTACAGACTAACAGATGCTAACAGGTGCTAACAGACATTAACAGACTCACAGATGCTAACACGCTAACAGATGCAAACAGATAACATATGCTAACAGAGGCTAACAGATGCTAACAGACTCTAATAGATGCTAACAGAGGCTAACAGGCATCATGGGTTCAGCTTTGTGCTGCCAGGTGATAAAAGCTAATATGTAGCAACAGGTGCTGCAGCAGCAACAGTTTGACTCCAGCCAGACGAGGCGGTTCTGGACGGGTTCTGGATGGGTTCTGGATGGGTTCTGGACGGGTTCTGGATGGGTTCTGGACGGGTTCTGGATGCAGGTCCGGGTGCCGGCATGTTTGGACGGTCAGGAGGTTCGGCTCCAGGCCTGAGCAGCCGCTGATGAACCACAGAAACTGCCGTGAAGGTCGTAGAAAAGCTCAGCTCTTCAGCCCAGGAAGCGCCACCAGAACCAACACTGCAGCGGCTCTAGCAAAGACAGACCTCTGAACCGACCGGGTTTTAACCAGAACCTGGCGGTTCTGCTGGGTCCCTCTGACCTTTAAGGAGCTATTCTACGTGTCGGGTTTGTGAGTTTAATGCGAAAGAGGCTCTGCTCTATTTTTAACAAGCCGACTGCGATGCGGCCGGTCAGGGTCCAAGCGGTGCTTGGACCGGGCCAGAGGGAGCGGGTCGGGTTCAGAACACTATGTGAAAACTGCTGAGTGCGTCTAAAGATAGAAAGCTGCAGATGCATTTCCTATTTGGTGTGAATGACGGGGCAGCAGCTGCTGCCTGGCGCCGCATCAGACTGCGGCTCCGCACACCGACAGTCACTTCGACTAACATGATCATTACAGCCATGCGACCTGGATTCTGTCACACACACAGAACCGGCCTGCGGCCCGTCCAGGTGTCATCAGAGCAGGAGCCGCTCCAGCTCCCAGAATGCCCGGCGTGTCGGGAGGCGCTGCTCCGCTGAACGGCCAACGGTTCAGAAATCAGGAGGAAAGGTCAGATCCAGCAGCACAAGGTCCGTTAGGCCTGAGCCACAGAACCGAAAGCATTCATCTGAACACAGGAGCAAGAACCGGACCTGAACCTGAACCTGAACCAAACCAGACCTGAACCAAACCGGACCTGAACCAAACCAGACCTGAACCTGAACCAAACCGGACCTGAACCAAACCAGACCTGAACCTGAACCTGAACCTGAACCAAACCTGGACCTGAACTGAACCTGAACTGAACCTGAACCAAACCAGACCTGAACCTGAACCAAACTGGACCTGAACCTGAACCAAACCAGACCTGAACCTGAACCAAACCTGGACCTGAACCTGAACCAAACCAGACCTGAACCTGAACCAAACCGGACCTGAACCAAACCAGACCTGAACCTGAACCAAACCGGACCTGAACCTGAACCAAACCAGACCTGAACCAAACCTGGACCTGAACTGAACCTGAACTGAACCTGAACCAAACCAGACCTGAACCTGAACCAAACTGGACCTGAACCTGAACCAAACCTGGACCTGAACCTGAACCTGAACCTGAACCAAACCGGACCTGAAAAAAACCGGACCTGAACCTGAACCAAACCTGGACCTGAACTGAACCTGAACCTGAACCAAACCGGACCTGAACCTGAACCAAACCGGACCTGAACCTGAACCAAACCAGACCTGAACCTGAACCAAACCGGACCTGAACCTGAACCTGAACCTGGACCTGAACCTGAACCAAACTGGACCTGAACCTGAACCTGAACCAAACCGGACCTGAACCTGAACCAAACCAGACCTGAACCAAACCGGACCTGAACCAAACCAGACCTGAACCTGAACCAAACCGGACCTGAACCAAACCAGACCTGAACCTGAACCAAACCGGACCTGAACCAAACCAGACCTGAACCTGAACCTGAACCAAACCGGACCTGAACCTGAACCAAAACCAGACCTGAACCTGAACCAAACTGGACCTGAACCTGAACCAAACCAGACCTGAACCTGAACCAAACCTGGACCTGAACCTGAACCTGAACCAAACCGGACCTGAAAAAAACCGGACCTGAACCTGAACCAAACCTGGACCTGAACTGAACCTGAACCTGAACCTGAACCAAACCTGACCTGAACCTGAACCAAACCGGACCTGAACCTGAACCAAACCAGACCTGAACCTGAACCAAACCGGACCTGAACCTGAACCTGAACCTGAACCTGGACCTGAACCTCACCAAACTGGACCTGAACCTGAACCAAACCAGACCTGAACCTGAACCAAACCTGGACCTGAACCTGAACCAAACCAGACCTGAACCAAACCAGACCTGAACCTGGACCTGAACTGAACCTGAACTGAACCTGAACCTGAACCAAACCAGACCTGAACCTGAACCAAACCGGACCTGAACTGAACCTGAACCAAACCGGACCTGAACCTGAAACCAAACCGGACCTGAACCTGAACCAAACCGGACCTGAACCTGAACCAAACCGGGCCTGAACCTGAACCTGAACCAAACCGGACCTGAAACTGAACCTGAACCAAACCGGACCTGAACCTGAACCAGACCTGAACCTGAACCAAACCGGGACCTGAACTGAACCTGAACCAAACCAGACCTGAACCTGAACAAACCGGACCTGAACCTGAACCAAACAGGACCTGAACCTGAACCAAACCGGACCTGAACCTGAAACAAACCGGGCCTGAACCTGAACCAAACCGGGCCTGAACCTGAACCAAACCGGACCTGAACCTGAACCAAACCGACCTGAACCTGAACCAGACCTGAACCTGAACCAAACCTGGACCTGAACTGAACCTGAACCAAACCAGACCTGAATCTGAACCGACCTGAACCTGAACCAAACCGGACCTGAACCTGAACCAACCGACCTGAACCAAACTGGACCTGAACCTGAAACCTGAACCAAACCTGGACCTGAACTGAACCTGAACCAAACCGGACCTGAACCTGAACCAGACCTGAACCTGAACCAAACCTGGACCTGAACTGAACCTGAACCAAACCGGACCTGAGACCTGAACCAAACACTGGAACCAGAAACCTGAACCAAACCTGGACCTGAACCTGAACCAACGGACCTGAACTGAACCAAACCAAACCTGGACCTGAACTGAACAAAACGAAACCCGAACCAAACTGACTGAACTGACCGGACCTGACCTGGACCTAAGAGAACGTTCTGGAGATGAAAAGGTGCAGGACGAGCGGCTGCCGTTTCTTCCCGCGTTGCTTTGATCCAGCAGCTTTTCAAACAGAAATAATCGGATCGTCTTTGATGTTTCAACCAGGCTGCAGCACGAACTGCAGACAGAGAAACCCGATGAAAACGCTCCCTGTTCTGGATCACCCAGTCCGACCCGGAGGACCCTAAACCTGGAGTCCAAACAGAACCAACATGGACCCACCCGAAAGTAGAACCTCTCTGACTCACTGTCTGGATGTGAGCTTACAGGAAGTAACCCAGTCTTTCCAGAACCAGTCATGTTCCGTCCTGAAGGCTAGAACACAGCAGAGCTGGGAGGAAAGGTTCAGGTCCAACTGGATGAGGTCCAGTGGTCCGTTCCAGGGTTTCCCCCAGACGCCTGGCGGGCTGCCAGACTTCATTTCACCCAAAACGGTCCATTTGGAGGGAGGTTCTGCAGAGCAGGTTCTCCTGAACCAACATTTAAATTATGATCCGTCCATGAAGGCCGTTTTCTGAGATGCTGCTCCAAGGTAACCGTGACGATGAAAGGTTTCGGCGCTGATGGGATCGAACCCAAAACCAAACTCAAAAACCTGAACCATAAGCATCGCGTTTTTAAAGGTTCAGCTGTGAGACTGGTGTGAGTTCATATGTGTGTTAAAGAACATTATAATCAATACTAATCTGATCAAATCAATAATGGTTCCGGCAGCGATCGGCTCTGCGTCTGAAAAGAAGAACAGAAAGATCCTCCACCGTCACACGGTGGAGAAATACTGGAGCATTAGGGCTGTATAATAATATCAATATCGCGATATAAATGGATATTTTCTTTCCTTAAGTATCGTAACGTCCAACTGTCACCTTGTTCACTCACTGCTTGCTTCACCAGGTCATCAGGCTTAGAGTGATTCCTTCAGATGTTCAGGTTAAAAAGGTATCAAACTATTCAGAGCAGGAACTTGGTTCACTTTATTTACTTTACTAATGCATGTCAGCTACAGTTTGGACTGTTTCAACTAAAAGAAACATGTTTTCTCTCCACTTCTTTGATTCATTTTGTCCAGCTGTCCACTTTAAGTCTGTGTCCAACCAGATCCAGGTATTGTGTAGTTGGAGCTTTTAATCAGTTTTCAGTTAAATTAATTCAGTCCAACTTTATAACAGTCACAAAATGTCACCAAAATCACTCTGTCCCTCTAAAACCTTTCAGAAAATCGCTAAAGTGTATTGAATTGTATCGTTTGCTGAATATTGCGATATATATCGTATCGTGGGCAGAATATCGTGTATCGTATCGTGAGGTTATTGCATCACTACAGCCCTATGGAGAAATACTGGAGCAAAGTCTTCAGATCATCAAAAGCTCAACATGAAGTTAGTAAAATACTGCAGAGCAACACTAATCCACACAAACAAGTGAAAGTCTGCAGAACCTTAAGGAGTCTTTTAGAACCCGACCTGGAGTTTAGTTACTCCCTCAGAAAACCCAAAACGGCTCAGCATGTCCAAACTGAACGTGGGTTTTCATCCCAGCAGGAGGTTCTGGTCCTGATCTTCCTCAAAACAAACCAACAAAGAAGAAAACAGATTCTGAGATGAGAACCGGGCCGAGCCCAGCCCGTTTCAGACAAACTGGATCCATGAGGTGTGAAAGTTCCTGTCTGGACCTGAACCGGAATCTGCAGCTGGAATTTCCCCCCAGCAGCCAATCAAACGCAGCGAAAACCACTCAGGGGCCAATGATAGTGACAGCGTCCCCACGTGGGCCAATCAGACGCCTGGCGGACTTCAGAACCGGGCCGGTCTATTAATGGACCAACAGAGAGCGACGCGGTTCCTCTGGAGGGAAGCAGGATGGCAGCGTTTACCTTTACCAGGAGATTGAGATGTTTAGCGCGGTGGTTCCGGTAAACGGGTTTCTGCAGCAGGTCCGGATTGTTCCGAGCCTTTGTGCCGGTTCCGTCCTGGTTACCGGCTGATTATGGAGGGATCGTCAAAGCTGTGACCTCTGAGCGAACGATCTGCGCCGCCTCCCAAAATCCTCCATCTGAATTCAGATTAATCTGCGCTGCGGCTCTTAATTACTCCTGTAATTAGCTCGGCTGCAGTTGGAGCCGCAGATTGATCCGCCGCCAGGAAACCAATCAATCACCGAGCAAATCCGCCGTCTAGTCCAAGGCCGCTAGCCGCCGCTAGCCGCCGCTAGCCGGGGCCATTTGTGTGAACATAAGGTGGCAGGCAGAGCCAATGAAACGCTTCCAATGAATTAAAAAGCATGTTGAGCGGAGGAGGAAGTCCAACCGGGCTTTGGCTCAGCCGCGTTTCCCGAACCTACAGACGGGATTACTGCAGAACATTCAAACCGGGTTTCAGATGAAAGCAGCAGTGAGTCAGAGCAAAGTGGGTCAAACATGGAGGAACCAGGATTTACTGGACTTTACAGGACAAAACACGAAAAGAGGCGATTAGGACTTAAAGGATGAGCAAAGACAGAGAGAGAAACTCCTCAGGTTGACGGATCGATGTTTCACCAACTTCCAACACCAACGGGAGTTACTGACAGAGTTCATCATCACCTGAACACTAAACGTCTGATCAGAGACGATTTTCAGATGAGTTCTGATCCGAGCGGTGGGAGTCACTTCAACAGAAGCTTCAGAAACAACAACCTCTGCAGATCCAGGGCGCGTCCAGGAACGTCGGGACAGCAGGAGGTCCAGAGGTGAAGCTCTGTCGGGTCACGGCTCGATGAAAACCCGAACCCGGCGGGAAGCGGCCCGGAACGGAGGCGCAGCGCCGTCCGACCTCCATAAACACGGAGCAGGACGGATTACAGCGTTACACAAGCACACGACCCGCGGCGCCGGAACGCCTCGTCTCCACAAACAAGATCCTGAGTGGAAAACAGGCCGGACATCCGGACGGAACCGGCAGCGACCGGGACATCGGACCAGCCCCAACCCGACCTTCACCGGCATCCAGCCGTCTGAAAACAAAACGGGATGGACTCAGGATGGACTCAGGGTCCCTCGAAGCTCAGCAGCTTCTCCTAAACGAGGATTTAATTTGAGGCGAGGCCCAAAACAAATAAACAGCCGTAAGAAGGGAAGCAGCAGGAGGGAATCATGGGAATTATGGTTCTGCTGCAAACGCAGCCAAACATGGGTCCACTTTGATCAGAGCTGCAGTGTGTGTGACACAGAGGATGCTAACCGCTCATAAGGGGAAATGTTGAGACTCTTTTCATTACAACTGCTGCAGAAATGAAACATGAAGGCGTCCCTCAGGGACGGCCGAGACATAATTACTGCTGAAGAACCTCTGATTACATTCTGAGCTTCTCCCCGGGTCCGATCCACACCGGCTGAATCTGCAGAGATCAGCCGGCAGCAGAAGGTCCAAACAGCTCATCTGACACTTTACTGACCCTCCAGAACAAGAACCAAACAGTCAACGAGTCTGCAGACATGGACCCACCTGGAGGCTGCTGGGAAACCCTGGAAACTAAAGTTCAGCATTCACACCGTCCCAGTTCAGTCCGCTTTCACCCGACTCCGCTCCGTCTGCCTGTAAACTCCGGTTCGGTTGTGAGGTGTGGACGCTAATCGACCTCTGACCTCTGGTCCTCCAGACCTCATCTGGATTCGGCTGAACTGAACTCTGGTTGGTCTGAATGTGAACGCCAAGCCGACCAGAAACCGCTCCAAAACCAGGAAGTGGACTGCAGCGCAGGGCATTCTGGGTAAATCCAACCAAAGCTAACATGTTAGCCTAGCGCTAGCAGCAGAAACGGCTCCTGGTCTAAAGAGAAAATCCTCTAAAATCCTCCATCTTGTTTCCATGGTGAAGCAGAAAGTTGCTCTCAGTGTCGTTTCCCTCAGTGGTTGTTGGTGCAGCGCCGCCACAGGCCAGGAGGGGAACAGCTGGTTGGACTCAGAGCAGCTGCAGGTGGAGCAGAAGTTCTGGGTCCAGTAGAACCGGGTCGACCGGACCGAAGGAGGGAAACATCCTGAGAATCCGCTGCCCCTCCCAACCTGCTGCTGGATGTTAGATAAACAGATTTCTTCAAGTAAAAACTAAAAGTAGAATCATTACTAAGGCTGCACATTATATATATGCAGCCGAATGACAAACATTTGGTTTAAAACCAGCAGAAAGTTTTTACTGTCGGGGGAAACTAGAAGAGTAGATCGTTCCTCCCGCTTTAATCTAAAGACGCGTCTGTCTGGCGTTTTTAATCACATCTTTAATACACAACCACAGCAGATTATTCTAAATTAAAATCTTACTCTCTAACTTTCTGCTTCGTGTGAAAGTTCAGAAAAGATGTTTAGTTTTCTGAATCTCAGCTTGTTCCTCCTGAAGCCATCCCAGGCGTAACCATGGCAACGGGACTTCAAAGCCAGCAAAATGACACTAAAGTCATGAAAATGTTTTACATGTCTGCTGTTTAAGAGGTTCAGTTTCCTTCACAGAACCCGATCATGGGTCGGTTCTGAAAACGAGAATGAAGAAAAGAATTAAAACGACTTTAAAGGATTACAGCCTCGTTTCACATCGGCTCCTCAGAACATTAACAACTCAAACGTTTGCCTGGAAGACAAACAAGAAAGTAAGTCGGAGTAAAAACTGACCAGACAGAACCAGAACCAGAACCGCCGAGTGGACCGTTGTTCACATTTAAACTGATTGAGCCTGAAGAGCTTCAGCAGAACCAAAAGCAGCAAACGGAGATTTAAAGGTTCCTGGATTAGTTTCTATTATTGTGGAACATGACCAGGAACAAAAAGCAGCTCAGTGTGTGTGTGTGTGTGTGTGTGTGTGTGTGTGTGTGTGTGTGTGTGTGTGGTCAAACCGGACCACCAGCTCAGACATGATGGACCCTGACAGCTGGCAGCAGCAGGTCACATGTGTTTGGATGTGTGTGAGCGACAGCTGCTTCCAGCTGCTGCTGACTGAAAGTGACAGCTGGGAAACACACAACAACACACACCACACACACACACACACACACACACACACACACACACACACACACACACACACACACACACAGTTTGACTTGTAACTGTTCAGATCTCACAGCTGCTTTTATTTTTTCACTTTCCTGGTGGAAACTTGAACTGGATCTTCACAGTGATTCTATTTTCGTTTTTATGAGTTTCAGTTTGTTCCTGTCCAGATTTTCCACATGTTTGAGTTTTGGTCAGATTTGATATCTTGGAGACTAAAAGGAATCGTTTCGTTCAGCCGGCGGTGAAAACATCGCCGTTCCTGATATTGTAAATATCGGTTTCCATGGCGACAGCTCGGGGCTCGGGTCCAAACGGCGCCGGACTGCAGCGGCTCTGCGCTCCACGTCAGACAGAAATATCCTCCGGGGTCAAACGCGTTTGGTTTTATTTTTACTCTGTGACTCATTCAGAGAGAGGAGGCGCCGGTGGGAGCCGCCAACGGGCCGACCCGTTTTAGAACCACAACCTGGACTCACTGGCACAGATTCATCCACGCAGCGTCTCACTCACAACCATCGTCCTCCTAACATTCGCTGCAAAATCCTGATTCTGTAAAACATTATTATTAAACACGATAGGCATCAGCCAGATAACAGGACCAGAGGTGGAACGGACCCATTTGGGGTTAATTTCACATATTTACATGGAAATGTTAATGAGTTATGGCCCATTTTTAAAAATTAACTCAAAACAAAACAGAGACAAATTATTCATGATTGTTGTAAAACCATAAAAGTGATATTTCTGTCCTCTACTGACAAAATGCTAATCGATGTCCAACATGAATAAACTGAGCAATCAGGACAAACCGGTCCGATCTGGGTCTGCTGTCAGAACCCGAGACGCATCCCACTCTGGATGTGTGTGTGTGTGTGTGTGTGTGTGTGTGTGTGTGTTGTGTGTGGTGATGGCTCTGCAGTGAGAGGCATCTCATCCCATCCTCCCTGCTGATGCAGCTCATCAATTCTCATCTCACCTGCCCGCCTCTGAGCGCAGCGAGAAATACCAGAGCAGAACCGACCAATCAGCTGCAGACACACCTTCAGCAGGGATCAGCTGCGTTCACACACACACACACACACACACACACACACACACACACACACACACACACACACACACACACACACACACACACACACACACACACACACACACACACACACACACACACACAGTTTCTCTGGATCGTTTCTGTTATTCCTGACTGGGATGGTCTCATCCAGAACCCGCTGGTCGGGGACTTTAAACCCGGTTTGTCAATAAATCTCCCCGATCTGACCTCTGACCTCTGACAGTAACTGTGTTCCTGACCTGGAAGCAAACTTCATTTATTAAAGAAGTCAGAACCATAGAGCGTTTCAAATAGATGTTAATCATGAAGTTCTAAAATTAGAAATAACCTCCAAATCTAACTAGCAATTTCTTATCCAATTAATCAATTAATCATCAGAATAAGTCGTTAGTGCAGCCCTGGCGGCCATTTTTAATGGTTCAAGCACCAAATATAGCTCAATATTCATCCAACTGTCCCGGCGCTGCAACAGAAGCTAACCGCTACGATCTTCCACATTTCCAGCCAATCAGCAGTAAAGAAAATTAGCCACGCGCTTCGATTAGCTGCTTGCAAATAGCAGCCAATAGTGTGTCAGGGAGCAACGCTGAGCCATTTCAGCTTCAAGCTTCAGTTTCTTTCATATCTTAGATTTTATCTATGAAAAACATCCATCCATCCATTTTCCTACCACCTTGTCCCTTAATGGGGTCGGGAGGTGCCGGTGCCCATCTCCATCTATGAAAAACATTCAGGAGTAATAAGGAGAAAAATCTGGAAATCCCGAACAAGAACAGGTAGAGGTCAACTTTAGGGTTGCCCTTTGACCCCTTACAGACATTCAAACATCTCATCATAATCCAGGTGGAGCTGGACGACAAAACCTGTGGAGGGATCAACCATGAAGGACCAACATGGCCGCCGTTTGGCTGCTCCATCTGGAACCAACATGGCCGCCGTTTGTCAGCTCCCTGCTGCTCCGCGTCAAACCAACATGGCCGCCGTTTGTCAGCTCCCTGCTGCTCCGCCTCAAACAAACATGGCCGCCGTTTGGCTGTTCCCTGCTGCTCCATCTGGAACCAACATGGCTGCCGTTTGGCTGCTCCATCTGGACCCAACATGGCCGCCGTTTGGCTGCTCCCTGCTGCTCCATCTGGACCCAAAATGGCCGCCGTTTGGCTGCTCCATCTGGAACCAACATGGCCACCGTTTGGCTGCTCCATCTGGAACCAACATGGCCGCCGTTTGGCTGCTCCATCTGGAACCAACATGGCCGCCGTTTGGCTGCTCCATCTGGAACCAACATGGCCGCCGTTTGTCAGCTCCCTGCTGCTCCGCCTCAAACAAACATGGCCGCCGTTTGGCTGTTCCCTGCTGCTCCATCTGGACCCAACATGGCCGCCGTTTGGCTGCTCCATCTGGAACCAACATGGCCGCCGTTTGGCTGCTCCATCTGGAACCAACATGGCCGCCGTTTGGCTGCTCCATCTGGAACCAACATGGCCGCCGTTTGGCTGCTCCATCTGGAACCAACATGGCCGCGTTTGTCAGCTCCCTGCTGCTCCGCCTCAAACAAACATGGCCGCCGTTTGGCTGTTCCCTGCTGCTCCATCTGGACCCAACATGGCCGCCGTTTGGCTGCTCCATCTGGAACCAACATGGCCGCCGTTTGGCTGCTCCATCTGGAACCAACATGGCCGCCGTTTGGCTGCTCCCCGCTGCTCCGTCTTGAACCAACATGGCCGCCGTTTGTCAGCTCCCTGTTGGCTCTAACATCAAACTCGTTTCCTGACAGCTGCAGAGATCAGGATCTCTGTCGGCCCTTTGAAGCCGTTGTGCGGCGAGCAGCAGGATCTGGGCGCCGCCTGTTTGCCTTATCGCCCTGAGCGGACGCCCCCACCCCGTCCTCTGGGTCGCCCTGAGCAGACGCCCCCACCATCCTCGCTCGCTCCCTTTCTGTTAACCCCTTCTTCTCCCTGCAGCCTCCAGAGAACGTTTGATCCGCCGGACAGGAAACCAGCTGAACCAATCAGAATCCAGATGTTCGTATTAATAAATCCTCTTCATCTACTGGATGCTGACGCAGCAAAGGACTGTGGGTGTTTACAGGAAGCAGAGAAATCGGTGTAATAATTAATAATTATATTAATTAATATCAGCCCATATTTCAGAGCTGCAACCAGTAATCAATTATCCAATTGATTATTCTGACAATTAATAAAAATATCAAATTCTGAAGATTTTTTTATTAACTACTCATCTTTTTATGCAATATTTCAAATACAAATAAAAAAAATTCCTTTATTAAATATATATTTTTGCCTAAAAGTCAATAGAGTTTTTTAGTTAGCAGAAAATGAACCTGCAGCTGGAAATCCTTCAAAAAGGGAAACATTCAAACCATGTCAGCTGATCTGATCATTAAATATGGATCTGATTATTATAGATCTGATTATTATAGATCTGATTTCTAGGAAAAGTTCTTTCTCTGATTGTGTTTTTTTTAACTTTGTAACTTTTTCTCCTTTTTACCTTCTGAAACATTTTGACATTTCAGCCAGAGTGAAAAGCTCCATGTTTCAAATACCAATAACCAGCAGAGATGAAACCATGACATTAAACTGGGATATGCTTTGAATGTGACCAGTTCTGAATCTGACCAGAGTCTCTGCTGAGGCTGAGGGACGTTCAGGGACAGTGGGAACATTCAGCTCTCCTGGACCAGCTGCTATTTTAAAAAGCTGCTGACTCGTTCACACCTGCAGCGTTTGTGCAACCTGAGGCTTCACTCCTGTTTGGGTCAACACACACACATATACACACACACACACACACACACCACACACACACACACACCACACACACACACACACACACACAACAGTGTGTGAAGTGGGTCGACTGTTTGACTGTCAGATTTAACAAGTCGGCTCCTCTCAGCTCTCATTTCCTCGGCCGGCTGTGTTTGTTTCCCACCGGAGCTTCAGCGGCTCCCAGTTTGTCCAACACACACACACACACACACACAAACACACACACAGTGTTATTTTAAAATTTCTGCACACTGGTCTGTGTTTTCTGCAGATTCATTGGTAAAAACTATTTTTCTGCTCCACATCATGAGATCAGATTCGTCTTTAACATTTTGCTGGAATTACATAAAATCCTTTTTGTGGATCATTTGAGACGTTTTGGAGATCCAGACCAAACATCTACAGAACAGCTTTGATCCATTTTAAACTTGGGTTTATGATCCGACACGAAAGTCCTTCACCAAACTGGAGGTTCTGGTTCCGGTTCTGCACCGGAGCCCAGTGTGACACTGCAGTCAGTCTCCCAGGCTGCATCTCTCCTCTCCGGTTCGGGTTGATGGTGGAGCTGGATTCCTTCACAGCGGCCCGAGCAACGGTCCTCAACCTGCGGCTCCGTCCCCATGGCAACCAGAGCAGGCGGTTGGCCCGTCGCCGCGTCTCAGCCGGACGTCACGGCGACTCCTGGAGACGGTTTTCGGCGTTGTCGTCATGGAGATCCCAGGAAAATCCCACCGTCTGATTAACCAGCCGGACAGGACCGGACCGGACCCGGCCGGGTCGGGAACGCCGTCATGGCCAACCAGCCAA
>CM065357.1:34261269-34291269 GCA_033032245.1 Poecilia picta | reverse complement strand
AGGAAACGAGGAAGCGAGGAAGGGAGACTGACCGTGAGTCTCCCCGTTCAGCCCTCCGGTCCCGGTGGCGGCGCTCCGTGCGCGGCTGGCGGACAGATTTGGCTCTGCGCTCGGTGTCGGGTCTCCTCGGTTCCTCCTGCTCCAAAGTTAGCAGCAGCAGCGCCGCTCAATCAATCCACGGGCTCCGAACCAGCAGCAGAACCAGAGGGACGGGATCCGCTGGATGTTCCGGGATCTCAGGGAAAACGGGGGAATCCAGCGGATGTCGGAGCTCAGCAGAACCTCCACGGCAGCCAGAGTCCCGATCCCCGGCGGGGCTCCACGCAAATGTCCGCTGCTTTCCACCCGGAGGAGGAGGAGGAGGAGGAGGAGCAGGAGGAGGAGCAGCAGGAGGAGGAGCAGGAGGAGGAGCAGAGGAGGAGGAGGAGCAGGAGGAGGAGCCCAGCATCTCCTCCATGACTCCGCCCACTGGCTGCTGCTGTCTCCTCCCCTCCAGCGCCTTTCAGCTCCTCGCTGCCTCTTTTCAGACTTTCTGCCTCTACAAGCTTCAAATGAAGCTTAATTGGATATAAAACTTCTGCTGATGAATTCATAAGATCAGCTTTGATGATCTGCTCCAGCAGCAGCTTTTAAAGCCAAACCGAACCAGAACCTGCACAGGTTCCCATTCAGCCTCGGTTCCCCATGAAGGGCCCCATCGGATCCAAAAGGAACCGGTTTCCACCTCAGACATGTTCAATATGACCTGGAGCCACAGAAGGACCAACAGATTGAAGGATGAATCATTTAAACCTGTCTGACCTCTGAAGCAGCAGGAGATCAAAACCTTCATCTGGATGAAATCATTTCTATTTTGTAAGACTATAAACCATTTCGTCCGCTAGCGTTTGACCAGCATGCCTGCTTTGGTTACCCAGAATGCCCTGCGCTGTAGTCCACTTCCTGCTTTTGAATCTATAACCTCTGGTCCGGTTCAGTCTGAATGTGAACGCCAAGCGGACTGGAGACCACTCACACAGCAGGAAGTGGACTACAGCGCAGGGCATTCTGGGTAAATCCAACCAAAGCTAACCTGTTAGCCTAGCGCTAGCAGCAGAAATGGCTCCTGGTCTAAAGAGAAAATCCTCCAAACACTAAAATCCTCCATCTTGTTTCCATGGTGAAGCAGGAAGTTGCTCTCAGTGTCGTTTCCCTCAGTGGTTGTTGGTGCAGCGCCGCCACAGGCCAGGAGGGGAACAGCTGGTTGGACTCGGAGCAGCTGGAGGAGGAGCAGAAGTTCTGGGTCCAGTAGAACCGGGTCAACCGGACCGAAGGAGGGAAACAGGTTGGTTTGACTCAGAGGTGAAGCAGCTGATGGAGTTTAAAAGCTTCAGCTTCTCTGCTGTGAACTGATGGATCATGTTGGACGTTTTCACTCAGTGATTCTGGTTTATTCTTCACACAATAAAAGATGATGAGCTTTGAAGGCTGAGCTCTCTTCACATGTCAGCATTCAACAGGTTAAAGGTCACGGGAACCTGCTGACATGCAGTTTTTATCTCAGGAACAACTGAAGGAACAAAGGCTCCGGTGGCAAAGTGTTCATGATCCGTTCATCTGGATCAGTTCAGGAATCTGTTCGCTAAGCTGCAAACAGTCAGATTTATAACCGGATCAGGTAATAACTGAGAATCAGTCAACATCCTGCTGGCTGCTGCAGGTTTCAGGGAGAAACTCCAGACTCCGTGTTCTGCCGGGAGCGTTTTCCTCCACCGGTTCTGGTTCTGGTTCCATCCTCCTCTCCCGCTCTCTTGATTAGAAACGGACTGTAAACCTGAGCTTTGTTGCAAACGTCTGCAGGCAGAGCAGCGGGAACGCGGCTGATGGATGTGTCCTGAAGGGAAGGTCGACAAGGTCCGGAATGCTTTAACAGATTCCCAACGAAGCGCTCCGAGTCATTTTCTCCATTCCCTGGGTAAATGTCACCCCACCGAGTCTGAGCAAGTCAGAGGTCTGGAGCAGAACTTTGGATTCCAGCAGAAACGGCTTAATTCCAGTGAGTCTCTGGAGTGATGAGGACGGTTCTGGTTCTGATGGTATCTCTGTATCCGCATCGCGTCGTCGGCTGTCGTCTGAATTATGGGAATAATGGGATCATCACCAGAGACGAGAGGATCGAATTCAGCTTTAATTTCTCACATCAAGCAAACAGAAAGAAATCCAACATGAAACGGTCGGAGATTCTGGGACCGTTCAGTAAAACATGAAGAGAGACATGGATGAGGGAAACATCCGGGTTTAAAAGGTTCTGCAGCACCTCAGCTCCAGCTGAACCGAACAAAACGGCAGATTTAGTTTGTATTCACGTTAATGTCATCGTTCTTGTTTTTCCAGGAAAGATGATCTAACATTCAGCTCGCTGAACTCAACCAAACAAATCTCATTTCCCCAAATGTGACTCATCCAACTTTTCCTCCGCAGTCTGAGGGCCCCAATCCAGATCTTTCATCTCCAAAACCTCAGATCTGAGCCACTTCCTGAGGTGGAGCTCCGCCCAACGCGTAGCTCCCAAAGCGTCTGCAGCTATAGTGGAACAAGTCAGTGTTGGGGCGGGGGGCGGGGCCAAATACCGGGGGCGGGGCCAAACACCGGGGGCGGGGCCAAACATCGCGGGCGGGGCCAAACACAAATACCGGGGGCGGGGCCAAACATCGGGGGCGGGGCCAAATACCGGGGGCGGGGCCAAACATCGCGGGCGGGGCCAAACACAAATACCGGGGGCGGGGCCAAACATCGGGGGCGGGGCCAAATACCGGGGGCGGGGCCAAATACGGGCCCCTAACGAACCACCTGGCCCCCCCACTGGGGGAGCGATGCCACGTTTGCCTTGATTTTTACCCAGGAAGCATTTTGGCTAAACCGTGAGTGAAACAGTCACTGGGACCGACTAGTATATATTCCATTGGGGAAGGAACTTTAACATTAAATGCACCTTTCTCAACACTTTCTCCATCTATAATCAGACATTTGGGCGACTTGAAACCATTCCTCCCTCCCTGGCCCCCCCAGACCCGCCGGCCCCATCCGGCCCGGGGGCAGCGGCCCCCCCAGCCCCCCCCACAGCCCCGCGCCCGGTCCGCAGTCTGAACCATTGTGCCGCATTTGATCAACTTTTTCATGGGAGCATCCAGAGATCCTGGAGGCGGTTCCCGTTCTCTGCCCCACTGGCAGCCAATCCGCCCCCACAGCATGCTGCCACCACCACCATGCTTTACAGTTTGGTGTCTTTGGTTCCCGGGTTGCTGATGGATTTCCTTCCATCTGAGCTGCAGTTCGGGTCGGACGGTTAAAGCTGGTTGTTGCAGCAGCAGCATAATGATCCCAGACATGTTCAGATGGAAGAAACATGCTGTCATTTTATTCTAACGAAGCTTCAGGGCCTGGTTCTGTTCAGCAGCAGAACCAGGCCTCCAGTCAGAGGACTGCTGCAGCCTCATAGTGACCACATGAAACACGGAGCTGAGGTGCAGCATCAGTGTGAGCGTGTGAATAAACGCGAGTCTGTGCAGGTTTGACTGAAAACTGGAAGCAGTTTGTTGCAGATAAAGTTGCCCTGACAGGAGCAGGCAGCAGAGAGCCAGCAGGGACTGAAGTCAGCGTTGCATTAAACTAACAGCTGCAGACAAACACACACACAGAGCGGAGGGAGGATCTCCCAGAGCCTCTGCACCGATGCAGGGAATGCACCAGGCGAGCCTCGGCCAGGCGACCGTGTCTAACGCAAAGCGGCAACCGCCCCCCCAGCCCCCAATCAGAACGAGAACGTGCTGCTAATGCCGCCTCATTATGCTTTAATTACCTGGGAGACGGCCTGCGCCTCAAACGTGTAATAAGCTGGTGAACGGAGAGCAGCAGCTGCTGGGAACCAACTCAGGAGCTGCTCACACCTTTACAGGTAAATTGATTATCGAACGGCGGGCAGTCAGAGCGCGTCGGGTTATCTGATGATCTTCACTCTGAACTCCATCAATCCAACACCACCATGAACCGCAGCGTCCGGCGGCAAAGCCCCTCTGAGCTCAGACAGAAATATCTGTGTGACATCCGCCATCGGAGCGTAAGGGTGTGTGTGTGTGTGTGTGTGTGTGTGAGTGTGTTTCCTGCCAGAGGAGGGTACAGAATGTGGGTTAGGGTGTCGTCCTCCTTATTAATATTTCATCTCAGCTCTGGCAGAAAGAAATGGGCTAAAGAAACCACACACACACACCACACACACACACACACACACACACCACACACACACACACACACACACACACACACACACACACACACACACACGTTTTTCTGAGCCTGAATTGTTCTTTTCTGTTGATCTCACACCCTGTTGACCCCGTTGACCTCTGCAGCTTGTCCTCTCCAGCTTCGGTTCTTAAAAATCATATAAAGTCTCACTGAATCAGGTAATTTGTGTTTATCATGTTTAACGTTCATAAAATCTGGACCAAGTCTCCGTGGAGACCAACTCACAGCTCTTGGCGCTCAGCTAACTGTTTAGCCCAAAACTAAATATTCAGCTCTTAGCTAACTATTAGCTTAAATCTATTAGCTAAATATGTACCTTCGTGTAAGTATTTATTTTAGACTAAAATATGTAAACTAAATTATTTTTGTTAAACTACATATTTAGCTCCAAGCTAAACTTGTAGCTCAGACATATTTAGTTTGGAGCTAAGCTACTAGCCTGCTAACTTAGCATTTGGAGCTAAATATTTACTTTGAAACTGTAAATATGAATAACATGATGAAAATATGAGAAATTAACCCAGATGTTTATGTCAGCAAACATGAGGGAAGGAGTTAGTTTGGGTCACAGTGTGTGTCTGAGGTCAGAGGTCATGTCAGCCAGTAACCCGGCCCAGTGGGGTGTTCTGGTCAGGCCCCCTGCTGGCAGCCCTGCTCCATCACTGGTGTGACCAGTTGAGGCCAAACTGGTCCGGTTCTGCCACAGTGGATGCGGCTGCTGCTCGTTTCTCCTGAAATCTTCTCGGTGCCTGAAGACGTCCGACGTCCTCGAGAACAAACTCGTGTGACTGGAGCAAATGAAACACAGACTCATCATCTCCTGTTGGACAGGAGATGAAACGACTGGCTGCCACTGCGACCAGGAGCTGAGCGTCCCGACTAAATTACGGAGCTGTGAGGATTATCAAGCTGCACAGCGGCTCTTTAAAGTGAAATATGGGGAATTAAGGTGGAGATGAGAGCGTTTTAGAGCCAGTAGAAGGCAGCGATATGAGCAGGGAGTTGAGATTCAGAGCAGGGAAGGCGACAGGCGGCACTTCTGGCACAGACGAGTGTTCAGCCTGTGGCAGGAGGTAACTGTGATGTTCAGGGGCCTCAGGGCGTCGGCGCTTCGAAATAACAGCATCTGAACCCCGACCTCCCGCTCTTTTCACCAGAACAGACACTGACCAGGTCCGACGCCGCCCCACTGCTGACCTCTGACTCACCGTGACCTCTGGGGAGGTCAGATGACCTCTGACCCATCCAACTTCACTAAACAAACTCAGAATATGATAAATATTAAAACCATAATGAGACCAAGCAGCACAACATGATGTTAATGTGGAAGAAAGAGAGAAAACAGGAAAAAATCCCCAACGAGGATTTTAAAGACCATAAAGAGACAAACGTCTTCATGTTTCCCTTTAGCGGATAGAAACCACCAGCCCTCCTCCAGCCTGGATGCTGTGTTTGTGCTGCTGAGGCATGAAAAGGCCACTGGGACTTGAGGACAGCATCCAGTTAGAGGATTATGTTGTAAACAAGATCAGGGATCTGGATGTGGTCTCCTGAAAGCGACAGGGGTCTGATTAGGGATTCAAAGACCCGGAGATCAGCAGCGCTTGATGAAGCAGACGCTAATCTCCAGATGTCTCCGCTTCGATTCCCTCCGACGTAAGGTTGGGAGAACAAACATGATTAAAACGTGAAATAATAAATCCTAAAACCCCACAGTGAGAACCAAGACAAAGAGTTCTTCATCATTTTCACTCTTTCAGTTTCAGCATGTTGTTGTTTTCTACGTCTGGAAGGTTTTTAACATTATTAGTGATGTTATTATTGTGTTGAGCTTTCTGGTAAGTCTTCAGGGTTCATTCCCACCAGTCCTGTTCAGTCCGTTTCTATCCAACTCCAGTGCGTTTTTCTAGAAAGTCCACTTCGTTTTGTGTCAACACTAATCGACCTCTGACCTCTGCTCCTCCAAACCTCGGTCTCGGTTCGGTCCAACTGAACTCTGGTTCGGTTTGAATGTGAACGCCAAGCGGACCAGAGGCCGCTAAAAATCCAGGAAGTGGACTACAGCGCAGGGCATTCTGGGTAAATCCAAGCAAAGCTAACCTGCTAGCCTAGTGCTAGCAGCAGATTTCTCTTTAGTCTCCTGCAGGTGTGTGACAAAATTACAAACCATCCACCAGGTTTGATTAGCCGTGTCTGGTTCTGTCCACTCTGGTCTCATCTGTCCAGAGGACATTGTCCCAGAAGTCTCATCCTTCATCCAGATGCTGCTCTGCTGATCTCAGTCCTGTGGACCTTTGACCTGCTAAGTGAGGCCTGTGGGCATGGAGTTGTTGCTAAATGTGTGCTGCTTCTACATGCTGTTGTCCTGAGTTTAGCTTTAGTAACAGCCTGGTTTCTTCCCGCTGAGAACATAACCAAACATTCGCGTAGACGGAGTCGCTGCAGCGCCGCAGCGAGGTGAGCAGGACGATCAGACCTGTTGAATCATCAATAACCAGGAGGCTCCAGGATCCCTGATCTAATTACAGAGCTGCTCTCTTCTTCATGGCTTTGCTTACAGCCTCACAGCTTCCTTTATGTATTTTCTCCCTCTCTCACACACACACACACACACACACACACACACACACACACACCTATACAGGTCCTGGTGTATTGTGAGGACAATTTTTCCAAACCAGTCACAGAGGTGAATTATGGGAGCCCCCCTTTCCACTTGCTCTACAGACTGGCTGAATGTTTCAAAAAATCTTTTATGAGCCACTCAACAAAGATCTCAGTTAAAATTGTGTTTACACACAACACAACTCTAAATATAACAACCTGACTTTATGCAACATTAACAGGACATCGATAATGAGATAGATAAGCCACACCCCTTGCATAACACTACATTATAAGTACCGATGGGAATTGCAAGGACATTTAGAATAAATCTCCAAAGAATGTCCCTAAAATATAGTAAAGTACCCAAATGAGCTTCAAATGGATTAATTCACACCCTGCAATAATGGTAGTGTTCATTTGTGATGACCACAGATACGGACTGCAAAAATCTCAGTCGAAATATGAAAAAATAATAATCAAATAGAAATATGGTCAGCAATATAACATAACATTACCCCATTGGTGATGAACCAATGGGGTAATGCTTAGACCTATAAAAATTAAATCGTATTATGGAATAAACACACAACATTGTCTTTTGAAATTTTTATGTTTTGGAGCAAACCAAATCTCAGGCTTAGTTTTTCAAAACAGTTTGACTTTAGTTAATAATGAACTTAAACCCAAATTCTTCTAGATACCACACAATACAAATGACTCAAACAAAACAAAAAATCCTACTTAAAAATATTCAGAAGCAAACAAATCATTCTTTGAATCAGGTTTTAAGAACACTATTCTACTCAAATATTAACCCTGAAGTCCTTTCCAATTAGGGTGAACACAGAAGAGCTCTACAAAGCATTGTGCCTCATTTCAACCAAAGGTGAAGCTCAACTTGAAAAAAATAAATAAATGTGATACCTTTAAGAAAACATAATACTAGAACAATTTTTGCCGTTTATACTCACCTAAGAGTTGAACTTCTGGGTTTTTATTTTTTAAAACAAAAGAATGCTTGAAAGCTATTAAGGTTTTGTGAGTAGCATCTTGGCTCAAGATTCATGTGACATTTTTAGCTTTTTCTTTTGGACGCACCACAATTTCTAACAAAGTCTCTTATGTTCTGAGTTGAGCGATTTATTAAAGCAGGACGTTCTGCCTGTTGACACTGTTGTATTTCAACAAAACTTGCCAGCTTCCGAGTGTCGATATGTTTCAGAAAATGTTTCAAAACTGCTGCAATTACTGTTCAGGAAACAAGGACAGTGATCCCATCGGTTCGTCAGGGTGAGCATAAACCTGTGGAGAAGACAGCAAACAAGTCATTAAGATTAATTTAATATTGACTTCAAGTTAGAACAGTATAGAGAGACATTTTACCAAGAGCTATGGTGAAGCTAGGCAAGTCGTTTGGAAGTAGTATTTAATACAAAGTCCCAATGATTGCCATCAATATTACTCTATGGGTCATCTATACACAGTCCTCATAATGCTGGGACCTGACAGGAACAAGCATTGCTGGGACTGTGTCTACACTCTCAGAAACCCATGTCCACTAAAATACCTGTGAGACAAATTACAGAGATTTCAAAGTCGGACAGATGTTCACCTGTGGTTCAAGAGACGAGGATAGTGATGCCAGAGGTTCATCACCTACAGTTATGTCAGGGTGAGCAGAAACCTGTGGAGAAGACAGCAAACAAGTCATTAAGATTCATTTAATACTGACTTCAACTTAGAACAATATAGAGAGACACTGTATAAAGAGCTATGGTAAACTAGGCAAGTCGTTTGGCAATAGTATTTAAAGCAAGGTCCTAGTGATTGCCCACAATATTACCCTATGGGTCATCTACACACAGTCCTCATAATGCTGGGCCCTGACAGGAACAAGCATTGCTGGGACTGTGTCTACGCTCTCAGAAACCCATGTCCACTAAAATACCTGTCAGACAAATTACAAAGATTTCAAAGACAGACAGCTGGTCACCTGTGGTTCAAGAGACGAGGATAGTAATGCCAGAGGTTCATCATCTATAGGTTTGTCAGGGTGAACAGAAACCTGTGGAGAAGACAGCAAACGAGTCATTAAGATTAATTTAATACTAAATTCAAGTTAGAACAATATAGAGAGACACAGTATAAAGAGCTATGGTGAAGCTAGGCAAGTCATTTGGCAGTAGTATTTAATACAAAGTCCCAATGATTGCCAACAATATTACTCTATGCGTCATCTACACACAGTCCTCATAATGCTGGGCCCTGACAGGAACAAGCATTGCTGGGACTGTGTCTACGCTCTCAGAAACCCATGTCCACTAAAATATCTGTGAGACAAATTACAAAGATTTCAAAGACAGACAGCTGGTCACCTGTGGTTCAAGAGACGAGGATAGTGATCTCATCGATTCGTCATGCATAGGTTTTGTCAGGGTGAGCAGAAACCTGTGGAGAAGTCAGCAAACGAGTCATTAAGATTAATTTAATACTAAATTCAAGTTAGAACAGTATAGAGAGACACTTTACCAAGAGCTATGGTGAAGCTAGGCAAGTCGTTTGGCAGTAGTATTTAATACAAAGTTCCAATGATTGCCATCAATATTACTCTATGGGTCATCTACACACAGTCCTCATAATGCTGGGCCCTGACAGGAACAAGCATTGCTGGGACTGTGTCTACGCTCTCAGAAACCCATGTCCACTAAAATACCTGTGAGACAAATTACAAAGATTTCAAAGACAGACAGCTGGTCACCTGTGGTTCAAGAGACGAGGATAGTGATCTCATCGATTCGTCATGCATAGGTTTTGTCAGGGTGAGCAGAAACCTGTGGAGAAGACAGCAAACGAGTCATTAAGATTAATTTAATACTAAATTCAAGTTAGAACACTTTAGAGAAACACAGTATAAAGAGCTATGGTGAAGCTAGGCAGGTCGTTTGGCAGTAGTATTTAAAACAAAGTTCCAATGATTGCCATCAATATTACTCTATGCGTCATCTACACACAGTCCTCATAATGCTGGGCCCTGACAGGAACAAGCATTGCTGGGACTGTGTCTACGCTCCCAGAAACCCATGTCCACTAAAATACCTGTCAGACAAATTACAATGATTTCAAAGACGGACAGATATTCACCTGTGGTTCAAGACACGAGGATAGTAATGCCAGAGGTTCATCACCTACAGTTTTGTCAGGGTGAGCAGAAACCTGTGGAGAAGACAGCAAACAAGTCATTAAGATTAATTTAATATTGACTTCAAGTTAGAACAATATAGAGAGACACTGTATAAAGAGCTATGGTGAAGCTAGGCAAGTCGTTTGGCAGTAGTATTTAATACAAAGTCCCAATGATTGCCATCAATATTACTCTATGGGTCATCTACACACAGTCCTCATAATGCTGGGCCCTGACAGGAACAAGCATTGCTGGGACTGTGTCTACGCTCCCAGAAACCCATGTCCACTAAAATACCTGTCAGAAGTTATTTTTACATTAACTGCACCATAAATTGCAAAAAGAGATATGGATTATGCTCTATGAATTATTGTGTTCCATAATGAAACTATTCTTGAGCCTTTATAAAAACGAAAATGTAAACCAGTAAACAAGGTTAGCTGCACATGCTAACACCATAACTGAAGCTATCAGCCCATGTTGCCGTTTTTGTTTCTAGTTGACATCGAGTCAGTTTTAACACACATGTAGCATCTAATTCCTGTTTAAATGGTCATTCCATTTAACACATGGCGTGTTTAAACCTGTGGTCACATGTTCTCAACTCAAACTAGCTAATTAGCGGCGTCTTAATTAGGAAGTGCTGCATGAAAATATATGTCGGTCACATTGCAAATATCAGTAAAACTTTGCCAACCTTACTCATGTTCAAATCACTTTAAGAAAGACTTTACCTACAAACTTCTCCACATCCGTCCGAGTTGCAGGATAATTGTAGTTCCTCTCAGAGTGACGTCAGTGTTGGGAAGAAAATGACAGGTGGGGGGAGGGGCGGGAGTTCAGGCTCCGCCCCTTTTCCTCTCTCCACTTTGGTGTTTGATGAACAAATCATTCACTAGGTTTTGTGATAGATTAATTATTTATCCACTACCTTAGACATTTATGAAAGTGATTTCCAAAATTATTACAGGTGTCACTTCCATAGTGACCAAAGTTATATAGTATGTGCAATTGTGTATATCAGGGGTATTCAAATATATATATATATATACATATATATACATATATATATATATATATACTCGCTTACGGAAGGAGGCAGAGGACTAGTGAGTGTGAGAGCCACTGTCCAGGATGAAACATCCAAGATCCATAAATACATCAAGGACAAAGCCTCAACGGACGATATGCTCAGCGAATGTCTCAGGCAATGGGGAACAGAGGATGAGGGGCTAGAGGTTCCATCATGGGAGAACAAGCCCCTACATGGGATGTACCACCGACAAATAACTGAAGTGGCTGATATCAGGAAATCCTACCAATGGCTGGACAAAGCTGGACTCAAGGACAGCAGAGGCTCATCCTGGCTGCACAGGAACAGGCCCTAAACACCAGAGCAATAGAGGCTCAGATCTACCACACCAGACAAGACCCAAGGTGCAGGTTGTGCCATGAGGCCCCTGAGACAGTCCAGCACATAACAGCAGGTGAAGATGCTGGCAGGGAAAGCGAACATGGAACGACATAACCAGGTGGCGGCATAGTGTACAGGAACATCTGTGCAGAATATGGACTGGAAGCCCCGAGATCGAAGTGGGAAACACCCCCAAAGGTGGTGGAGAATGACGGAGCTAAGATCCTGTGGGACTTCCAGATCCAGACAGACAAGATGGTGATGGAGAACCAACCGGACATTGTGGTGGTGGATAAAGAACAGAGGAAAGCCGTTGTGGTGGATGTAGCTATACCAAGTGATACAACATCAGGAAAAAGGAGCATGAGAAACTGGAGAAATACCAGGACCTCAGGGAGGAACTGGAAAAGAACTGGAAGGTGAAGACCACATGGTGCCTGTGGTCATCGGGGCCCTCGGGGCAGAAACCCCCAAACTGGAGCAGCGGCTAAAACAGGAACAACATCAGACATCTCAGTCCAGAAATGTGCAGCACTAGGCACAGCCAAGATACTGGAGGAGAACCTGAAGCTCCCAGGCCTCTGGTAGAGGTCAGAGGTCAGAGGATGAAAGAGAGAGAGAGAGACCACCCGCAGAGGGTGAGAAGGGAATTTTATATATATATATATGTATATAACTTAAAATTTAGTAGCTGGGTCGTTTTTTCAGCATATGCATGCCTTTTTTGCTTTTCAAATTAAATGAATTTTGTCATATTCAAGTTCTTTTTAACAATATTTATTGTCATGAAACAGGAAGCTGAATACGTATATTTGTTTGACTTCTCATGTTTGATGTTCTCTCATTCAATGAGTAAAAGTAGGATGTCAAGTCAAAAGAAGAACCTAAGTTAAACAAGAAAACTGCATGTTCACAAGTGAATGACCTCACTTGTGAACATGCAGTTCAAAAAACAAATTGAAGAAGCTTGATTCATATTTTTCTTTATCATGTGGACTTAATAAACTATTTAAAAATGAACAGATTTAATAACTGAACATTTTTAGACTTAGATCACTTATTTCTTTTGCTTTTAGTGACAGAAGTGAGCGCTTGCTTGTCATGCCAGAATTTTAACCTGTGCTTGAATGATGTCAGAACCAGTCTCATGCATGTGTGAATGTGCTTATTGGTGAGCCAGGAACAATATTTGGTTTTTATAATATTCATTGTAGAGAAATCTGGCTCACGGTTGTGTGTGGAACCAAACATAATTAAGATTTGCAGGACTACTTACCTCAGAGCTGTGAAAGCTTTGAGGACAGTAGCCCTTTGGAGCCAGAAATTGTACGGATCAGTCCTTACAGACTGGTCCTTCAGGGATAAATCTGCTTAGATTGTAAAAGCCATGCCAGTAAATCAGACAGAACTCAACAAGATTTTAGGTTGTTATTTTTGTTTTGGTATCAGTTTTGGGTCTGCATGAGACATAATTTTAGTCTAGATGCAGACCAGGGTCCCCCTATTACTGACCTCTTGTGTTTATCTTGATCTCATTGGGTCTTTATTCAATTAAATTAAAAAATAATTTGCTTATTCAAAAAGGAAATTAAATGTTGATGTAACTAATTTAATTAAGGATTTATGATAGATTGTGGCCAAGAAAGATCTCCTGTAGCAGTCCGTTTTATAACCAATCTGAAGAAACGTCTGGCTGAAGAGATTCAGATTTGAAATAACAGGATGGTGGTTTTTTGATTTTATGCAAAATCCCTTTGTGGATCACCATCTTCAGAGGTTTGACAGTCAGCCACAGCCTCTTGTCCATCTCTGATACATCCCACAACTGCAGAGTCATTCAAGGATTTTCATAGGTGACAGAAGTCAGACTTATGCTGGAAGCATGGCGTGTACTGAGTGAAAAGGAATGGTGAGAGTACAGTGCCCTGTGGAGCTCCTGTGTTGCTGACCGCCTGGTTAGACACACAGTCCTTCAGTCTCACAAACTGGTTTGTTTGTGAGGTAGTCATAGATCCAGTTGATTGTTGAGGGCTCCATCTGTGTCTTCTGGAGTTTCTCGCAGAGCAGATCAGGTTGAATTGTGTTAAATGCACTTGAGAAATCAAAGAACATGATCATCAAAGTGCTGCCTGCTTTGTCCAGATGACAGTGGGTTTGCTAAAGCAGGTGTATGATGGCATCATCAATTCCAACTCCATGGCAATAAGCAGGTTTCACAGAATATTCCTAGATGAACCTTTCAACCTTGCAAACCTGCTCAGGCTTCTTCCCCACCAGAGAGGTGACATTCCACATCCCAAGAGCAGCTTCTGTAGCCGGGGGTCAGATTCTCGGTTCCTCTCTATCAAAACATTGGAGTAACCATAGGATACTTGGTTACCTTCCTGACTAAGGCCCTTCTCTCCTGATCACTCAATTTAGACAACCAACAAGCTCTACAGAGAGTCCTAGTTGTTCCAAAATCATTCCATTTATGAATGAAGGAGGCCACTGAGCTCATTAGGGACTTCAAAACAACATAATTTTTAATATCCTTCCCCAGATGTTTGCCTCAAAACAATGCTGTCTCTGAGGTCTACAGACAATGTATTTGATTTCATGTTTGGTGTTTGCATACAAACATTGTCCATTTTGGGACTTTATAAAGACAGGTGTGTGCCTTTCCAGATCTAATCAAATCAATAGAATTCATTACAGGTGGACTCTATTTAGGTTGTAGTACTTAATCTCTACAATTATCAGTAAAAATAGCTCTATTTTGAGCTTCATGATAAAGGCTGTGAATACTTATGTATGTAAAAGTAATTTGTTAGTAATTCTGGTTTTAGTTAGTTTGCAAAAATCACACTTTTTCACACATCGTGTCATAATAGGATATTTGTGATATAAATTTTGAGGAAAGGGATTAATACAATGTGGAAAAAAGTTATAGTGTAGCCAAACATGGAAAAAATGAAAAGTTGTGAATACTTTCCAGATTCACTGTATATATGGATAAAAAGGTGTTATCCAGAGATGTTGACATAACCTCTTACAAGTCTAAGTCTCTTCTTAGTAAAATTAACATTTTATCATTAAATCTGCAACCTCTAGTGAGTTACATCACTGTAGGTTAGGATTAAGTTGGGTAAGGTTTGTCCTTTCTCCTCAACTATTAAATTTGCATGTGATAATTATCTTCCAATCTCCCAATATTTATTAGCACCTATATTTTAATCATTCAACATTTAATTTACAATCCAAAAATATGCTATGGTCAGTAATACCATATCATTAGGCTACTGACATTTGTAGTCTTGATATTATTAATCCTCTTACATTCTTCAGTATTCTATTAAACCATAGATTAAAGATTAATTTTGATTAAATGAATCACCCAACAGCGAGATACAGATTTAGTACCTCTAAAATAATCAGTGTTTTAATTTAACCAGATTTGCAATTAAATAAAGTAGCATATTTTTAGGAAAATTGTTATCTAACACACATTTCCCCCACAAAACCCTTCATTACGGGGACCCACATATGCTGGCCAATCAGCGAGTCTAAAAAGATACACATGTGTGAATTATTCATGAGCAAGTGCAATACCCAAAGTTACCGGCAGGGGCGCAATATCGATACACAGATTATACACAAATGTCATGTAAATGTGAATTATCGGGACTTTGCCTGATTTTTGGAATTTAACCCTTTGGCAACCATTCAAACCCCCTCCAATCGTTTTTTTGTTGAAATATATTATGAGGACATCGGCCCTGTCCCACTAATTCACAATGTCCCGTTAGTGTGGCGTGTATACAGGCGAAATGTCCCGTTAATTCACCTGTGCAAACACACACACACACACACACACACACACACACACACACACCACCCAACTGCAGCAGGTTTCTGTCATATTTCTGCCGTCTGGCCACATGACCGGGTCACTAAAATGTTCTACATTCTGCTGAGCGACATGTGAAGTTATGGATGCTGTGATCCTGGAGATCTGCCCCCCTCACTGCCCTGTTGCCCCCCTCACTGCCCTGTTGCCCCCTCACTGCCCTGTTGCCCCCCTCACTGCCCTGCTGCCCCCTCACTGCCCTGTTGCCCCCCTCACTGCCCTGTTGCCCCCTCACTGCCCTGTTGCCCCCTCACTGCCCTGTTGCCCCCCTCACTGCCCTGTTGCCCCCCTCACTGCCCTGTTGCCCCCTCACTGCCCTGCTGCCCCCTCACTGCCTTACTGCCCCCCTCACCGCCCTGCTGCCCCCTCACTGCCCTGCTACCCCCCTCACTGCCCTGTTGCCCCCCTCACTGCCCTGTTGCCCCCCTCACTTCCTTACTGCCCCCTCACTGCCCTGCTGCCCCCCTCACTGCCCTGTTGCCCCCTCACTGCCCTGCTGCCCCCCTCACTGCCTTACTGCCCCCCTCACCGCCCTGCTGCCCCCTCACTGCCCTGCTGCCCCCCTCACTTCCTTACTGCCCCCTCACTGCCCTGCTGCCCCCTCACCACCCTGTTGCCCCCCTCACTGCCCTGCTGCCCCTCACTGCCCTGTTGCCCCCTCACTGCCCTGCTGCCCCCTCACTGCCCTGTTGCCCCCTCACTGCCCTGCTGCCCCCTCACTGCCCTGTTGCCCCCTCACTGCCCTGTTGCCCCTCACTGCCTGCTGCCCCCCTCACTGCCCTTACTGCCCCCCTCACTGCCCTGCTTGCCCCCCTCACTGCCCTGTCTGCCCCCCTCACTGCCTCTAGCTGCCCCCCTCACTGCCCTGTGCCCCCCTCACTGCCCTGCTGCCCCTCACTGCCTTCACTGCCCCCCTACTGCCCTGCCCCTCACGCCCTGTTGCCCCCTCACTGCCTGTGCCCCCTCACTGCCCTGCCCCCCCTGCCCGTGCCCCCTCACTGCCCTGCTGCCCCCTCACTGCCCTGTTGCCCCCCTCATGCCCTGCTGCCCCCCTCACTGCCTCTGCTAGCCCCCTCACTGCCCTGCTGCCCCCCTCACTGCCCTGCTGCCCCCCTCACTGCCCTGTTGCCCCCCTCACTGCCCTGCTGCCCCCTCACCTGCCCTGTTGCCCCCTCACTGCCCTGCTGCCCCCCTCACTGCCCTGCTGCCCCCCTCACTGCCCTGTTGCCCCCCTCACTGCCCTGCTGCCCCCTCACTGCCCTGTTGCCCCCCTCACTGCCCTGCTGCCCCCTCACTGCCCTGTTGCCCCCCTCACTGCCCTGCTGCCCCCCTCACTGCCCTGCTGCCCCCTCACTGCCCTGCTGCCCCCCTCACTGCCCTGTGCCCCTCACTGCCCTGTTGCCCCCCTCACTGCCCTGCTGCCCCCCTCACTGCCCTGTTGCCCCCCTCACTGCCCTGCTGCCCCCCTCACTGCCCTGTTGCCCCCTCACTGCCCTGTGCCCCTCACTGCCCTGCTGCCCCCTCACTGCCCTGTTGCCCCCTCACTGCCCTGCTGCCCCCCTCACTGCCCTGCTGCCCCCCTCACTGCCCTGTTGCCCCCCTCACTGTCCTGCTGCCCCCTTCACTGCCCTGTTGCCCCCCTCACTGCCCTGCTGCCCCCTCACTGCCCTGCTGCCCCCCTCACCCGGGCCCCTCCTGCCTGCGCCCCCTCACTGCCCTGTTGCCCCCCTCACTGCCCTGCTGCCCCCCTCACTGCCCTGTTTGCCCCCTCACTGCCCTGCTGCCCCCCTCACTGCCCTGCTGCCCCCTCACTGCCCTGCTGCCCCCTGGCTGAAGGAAATGCAGCCAGTAGCTAAAGTGTCTGAAATCGACCATCTGCTTCCGGCGGTTGAAGTTTTAAACGTCACGTTTTCAGTTAGACGGCAGAAGTTTAACTGTCCAGATGTTTCCACCAGACTAACAGCTGCTGAAGCTGCAGGTCCTGCAGTCAGGAACCGTCTCAGCTGATGAATCGTTCTTCAGAACAAACCTCCATCTGTATCATAAAAACACATTTTAATAAATACTGATGTTTACATTTTGCCATTTCCTTTTCATAAGTATTTCATGTAGCCGCTAACGGCCCGAGACGCTACTCTGTTCCTGGTTCCATAAATCTGACGCACAGCGACGTCGACGAAGCCGCTTCTCTGGTCCACTGAGGGTTGATTTCTGCTTCTGGACGACCTGATTGGTCGTTGGGAAAAATGTTGGCTGTGTTCAGGTTGTGCTAAATGGAGATAGCCAATCAGTGAAGCTATTGACATGTCGAGCTAATGCTAATGTTAGCTTCCATAGTCCACATTTCTAAAGGTTTTGTTCAAAGAATAAACAAAAAAATATATTATTCTTGAACACATATCTCCATGTATTCATTCATTTAGCAGCAAAAGGTTTAGAATTAAAAATGTTTCCTATTTTGTGACATTAATGCAACTGATTACAGACCAGTTAACTTTATAAAATATTTTAATCCCACCACTAATTGTGACCTCAGCATCATTATGAAAACACCAAACATCATGTTCAGGAGTTCCTCCAGTGGAACCATTAAATGGTTTCCAGTTTTTGTCCAAACACCCTGCAGACGACACAGAGCAGGCAGGAAATCACATTTTGGTAACATCAGGCCACTTCTGCCAATTACCTGTTAAATGTAATTAGCCTCCGTTTTATCAGACATTAGACCTTCCTGGCTCCAAGTGACAAGTCTTTTCAGCTGTTTTTGTGCTAAATGAAGTGCTAGCTAACGTTTGAAACTATCCGTCTATTTCTGTTAGTCTTAGTTTGGCTTTCAGAGGAAATCCAGCAGTTTCTCCTCAGCTGGAGAAACAAGTAAAAGAAAGTCCCAACACCTGGCTGCCTTATTTTAATGGCATGTTCTCTTGTCTTTCCCATTTCCATTGGGTTTGTCTGTTTAGTCTTTTGAGGGCCGTTTTCACTGTGGGAGAAGCGGAGATGTTTCGTCTGCGTTCTGTGAAGATTGGAGGCGTAAAACGGGACAGCAGACTCAGCTGCGGCGTAAAGCTGGGCCTCCATGTACAAACTAATAGCTGGTGACCCAGATACCATGAAGACTGACAATAATAAAGTCTGCTCTGAAACGCTCCTGCAGGCACAAAGCACTGCTGCTGCCCTTAGATAAGAATAACCAGAGACAGCAGAGGGACTGGTTAGATTTTTATCACGCGCTGAACTCAGTCCAGTTTTAATAAATACCTGCGATTAGCGCTGAATATTGAAGCATTCATTCAGATGTTGTCAGTGAAAGCTTTCCTGTGAGGAACAAATCTCTGGAGGCTGAATAACAAGTCGCTGCTGTTTCGCTGCATTCATGCAAATAGTGTTTGCATTTAACACATCGGCAGCAAGAACAGCATTTTAATAACTGAGACGGTTCAATTTAATGCACCACAGAAGAGCATCACTGAGAGTGAGTTCACTGCTCCATCATCTCACTTCCATCGGGACTTTCCAGAGTGAGGAGGGGGTTGTGGGTAAACGATCCATTCCTCCCCAAGAGGAGCAAACAGGAGCCGCCGAAGCGTCTTCATGACCCGACCTGCCCGACCTGGACGCCTCGTCCTTTACGGACGGTGGAGGTTTCTGTGTTTGGTCCCAAACAAACCAGCTGCAGACGAGATCACACTCATGTCGCTGCAGGAAGTCAGGCTCAGGAACCAGACAGGAAGTAGACACAGCGCTCTCTGGCCTGCACTGTAGTCATGGCAACATGGAGAGTTTTCACAGGACGAGCTGAAAAGATTCAGTTGACCCCTGACCTCTGCCACGATGCATCGGATCCAAGCTGTGTCTCGTTTGCAGTCGCTGAGTTCTGCCAGGATTACGATGTACGCTGATGATGCTGTGATTGTAGAGAGGGCAGGCTGGGTGGAGGCTCTAAGGTCAGAGGTCAAGTCAGCTGCTAAGGAGGGTTTGGTGAGGGTGGCACTAATGGAAAAACAGGAGACAGACGACCATAAAAGGCTGAAGTGACGACTTCGGTTCTCATTGTCGCTGTTGGACAACAAAGATGGCGTCGTTGTGTCGCGCGCCTCTTCCGGTCAGGTGAACATCTCACCCTCTGCTTGGAGAAACGCAGCCTGACTGGCCGGGATTCTGTGGAGAACATTCCCAACTGGTAGAACTCTGATCTGACAACATGGAGGATAAACGTAGACGTTACATGGCGCCGCTCCACCATGACGGACGTTTACCACACCATGACCTCCAACTGGGAGCTTCCACTGGAGCCCGGCTCAGTGGGCCTGGTGCACCGACCGGGTCATTAAGACCTCCTGACTCCTTCAGAGCTGTCGAACTCCACGCGTCCCTGAACCTCCTCCATTAGCAGGACAAGTTCTCCAGAGTCCTGCTAATGACCCGGTTATTTGGTTCAGGTGTGCTGCCTCAGAGGCACATCGACACGTTGAAGGACGGCGACGCCTGTGGTTCACCTGAACACTTCTTCCAGGTTTACCTGCTGGCTTTTCTCTCATTTAGCATCTCAGAGATGCAGCAGATGGAAACTCTGAAACTTTCCACTGCAACAAACAAAGAAAATATCAACAAAAAGTCAGAAAAATATCAACGCAAAAGTGAGAAATATTCCATCTGAGCCTCGTCTGTGGTTCATTGAGGCTCCGTGGTGAGTTACTGCGGACATAAAGGTGGTCGGCTGGACGGTTCTACTGTGATCTAAGAGGAGCCCTGCAGACCCAACTGGATCCCTGACGGATCTGAGCCGCTGCTTTAAACAAACATCTGCTGCCAAAGTCGGAGTAAAATCTTCATACCAGACTCTTAAAGAAATCATTCCTTCTGCAGTGCAGATTTAAAATTTCACACCAAAGTAAAACAAATGAAGGAACTGCTGTTGAAGCTCTGAGGAGGACAATGAGGACGAGTCCTCCGTCTCTGGTCAGGACTCCTGAGTCCCTGATGGCTGCAGGTGTTAATTATGATGATGATGCTTGTTTTGCCAGAGTTCATCGTTTACACATCTTTACAGAGGCTTTTCATTCACACGCTGCTGAATAAAAGCCGTGGGTTTAAACAGAGCTTGAAATCGATGCGTAAACAAACATTTCAGGAGGAACCTGGATGGAAGACGATCGGCTTCAGAGCCTCATCTGCTCTCACATCACTTTCTGCTTCACAACCTCCATTTACAAAGAGAAGAAAGCTCATTTATCCATTCATCCATTTACTCACACAGGCATTCATTTCGCCATTTCTAGCCTCCATCTTTGACGCATGAACACACTCAATTTTTCAGCAAAACCAAGCATTCATCTTTACTCAGAGCAAACAAGGTTAACTGTGCAATAATGGCTTTAACAAGGTACATGAATCCATGGCCCTCTGCTTGTTTTTCATGCTGGGTTTGTTTGAAGTGAAGAAGGTGTGTTGTGATTCCGTGCAGAGCTAGAAATCAATGAACACTGGATGAAAACACGGCTGAATCATTTCCTAAATGAAGCCGTCACATCAGTCGTGGCCATGTTTTCCTGCAGACCGCAACGGCTCCATCGAACGCTCCACATTCTTACTTTGAATTTCATTTGAATGTCCAAGTCAGTAGTCACATTCAGATGTTCTGCAGACGTCCTGAAGCTCCTCTTGTCTTTGGTTTCTAGGCAGCAGGACCTCTTGACCCCACTGAGGGACAAGGACGTAAGAAAATGGATGGATGAATGGAAGGATGGATGTTATTGGTGTTTGAGGAGTTTGAAAGAACCGCCTTCGTAAATAGACACGGCAGCAAATACAGTGTTCTGTTAAATCTTCTGAGTGAAATACCCGGATTGTACAACTCCTAAACTGGTCCCAGAAACAGGAAATGCAAATAGAAACGAATCTGGCCTGGGCCGACGGGGGAAGAACCAGTTAGAGCCGACGGGTTGAGGAACGTCTCCCGTCCCGTCTGGACTCTGCACTTCTCTGGTCTGGTTGGTAGAGCTCATGGTCTGGGTTGGGACATCAGAGCTCTGTTGGGATCTTCAGTATGCGTCGATGAGAACCTCAGCTTTTCTAGGCCAGTCTGGCCAGTCTGGCCTGGGAACAGCTGAGGATCCTACAGGAACAGGAAACTCACCCTGAATTAACTACAAGTATAAAAACAACTATATTCTGATGAGATGTTGATCTGAGTTTAATCTGGACTCAGGATTATTTCAGAGCAGACCACAGTCCAGACACCCTTCACCCAGATGACGATCCAGTTTCACTTCTGAATGTTGCCTCCAGCAGGAACGCTTCGCCTTCTGATAAATCATCTCTGCACACCTGGAGGTGGAGCTGAAACTCAACACCGAGACACAGACAGGAGGGAGTCATCGACGGGCCGACACCCAGCATTCAGCTCCAGAAGGTTCCTGAGAGTCATGTAGACAGCCAGTTCCCCCTGAGTGTTTCTCAGGAATCTGACCAATGGGGTTGTTGCTGCAGCGACCTTCAGCATGCGAACAGATCACACACACCTTCAGCCGAGAGAACGAGTCAGGAAACAAAGAGAAGAACTATTGCAGGCAGACGAGACGCGGCTGCAGAGAAGGAAGGTCAGCAAACAGCAATCGATACTTGAAAGGTCAGAACCACTGAGACCAGAGTTCAGTTTTTACTTAACAAATACTGATAAAAACAAATACCAAAAGCAGAATGTGTCATGAAAATGACTGATGGACCTACAGTGGGTCTGTTCATAGAGGCAAGAAGAACCAGACCCAAAAGATCTCCGGTCCAACGGAGACACCGGAGGCTCTGTTCTGTCTCCACCCTAACAGACCCAGAGACTGACTACCCACATCCACAGCTGTACCCCTTTGTTGCCCCCCCACTCATGAACAAGACCCAAAGAAACTACAACTTCAGACCATCAGCCAAAAGCTGAATCCTTATTGAATCAACCAGAGCTGGACCTGTTGTAGAACCAGAACCTCAACCACTGAACTGCTTGGAAAAAACAAGTCTGGCTTATAGTGCTGTACAGAAACAATGGCACCATTTCAGATGTCTTCTTTTTCACTATTTCTGAGACACTGAAACAGTTTCCTGGGGATCTGCAGACTGTTCTCCTTCTTCCTCCCAGAGGGAATCCCAGCAGTGACTTGAGAGAAACTCAAGAACTCGGGTTGAAAAAAGGAGGAATATTTCCTGAGGAGTGGAGGACTCCACTGGGTGGACGGCACCAAAGGTCCCTGGTCAGTTCATAGAAAACCAGCCGGAGAGTCAGTCTGCCTGGTTCTGCTGTCAGTGAGCAGAACGAGCCGCTGAGCTGCAGCTGCTGACTCATTTATGGTCTTATGGAGAAAGTTTGGTCGACTGACCAATGCTGAAGGTTCTCCACTGTTCCATCATCCACCTGTGATCCATAAGTGGATCATGGGTCTCACTGTGGCTCTCCGGAGTCCCGAGGCCTGAGGAATGTAGTGATAACGTGTTTGGTTGGATTTACCCAGAATGCCCTGCGCTGTACTCCACTTCCTGCTTTTGGAGCGGTTCCCGGTCCGCTTGGCGTTCACATTTTCAAGCCAAACCAGAGCTCACTTCAACTGAACCCTGTCCGATGTTTGGAGGACCAGAGGTCAGAGGTCAATGGACCTTACCACAGCACACGCTTTCATTGGCTAATGCCCATTTTACGTCACAGAGCAGCTATCAGTGGGTCACCGTCTCACAAACTCAAGCTAATGTACATTGTGGACTAGCAGACCGACAGAAAGTTTTAGCATCAGGACTCATAAACAATGGTTCTCCACCGTCAGTGGGGAATCTGTAGAGGTGATGTCAGGTATCCTGATCGTATTTGTGGAACTAAAATTCACAGATTTCCAAAATCTGAAACGGAAAGCCTTGCTTGAATTAAACTTTTTCACGACACATTAGCAGCTCAACAGTAGTAGGATCAATAAGAACAAAGGATTGTCTGCTGGTGTAAGTATTATTGCTTTGCTTTCTTTGTGTTTAGTGAATGAAAGTCAATAATAAACACATCCATTATGAAAACCTTTTAGCCAAGTACAGCATAATGGCAGCACCGATACAACTTCTACACCTTGAATCCTGTTTGTTACAGCCTTACATTAGCTGAACAGACTGTTAGCCACCATGTATCAGGCCTAGACACATTCGAACATTTGCCAACAGAAATCACCTCTAAACCATGAATGTCCGACTTACCCAGCCTGAAGAACATCAGGCGTCAGTGATCTTGTCTATATTTATTTGCAGGATCTGCTGTTTTCCTCATCGATTGCTAGCATTTAGCTGTGACGCCACGATGTTGGAGGCATCGCGGCTCAAACACCTTGATGTCGTCCAAAAAAGATGACATGAACTTGTTGGTTCCCCTGTCCATGTCGTGGCTGATATTTAGTGAAAATCCAGCAGAAATGCAAAACTAATGGACTCAGAAATCCTCTGCAGAGTCAGTTGAAATGAAAAATCCCATGTTTACACAACGGAGCTAAGCTGTTAATGTGAGACATGTAGTCAGTGGGACTTTAGAGGCGTTTCTGGGCGGAGCTTGGTAAGGTCCATTAGCGCTCGCACCTCACCGACCGGACCGGACTCTCGAGCCAGACGGACTGGAGTGGGATCAAAACGGACCGAACCTTTAGTGCACCTGTAGTTCCACACTTTGCCGGATGCTCAGGATTCCTTTGTCTGATGTTGAGATGATATAAAACACCTTTAAACGGCGCCATATTGGAAAGAGGAACCGCCTTCAGGTGAGTGTCGGTCCAAACTAAACATGCAGATGGAGTTTATTAAGGCCTGATGACAGGCTGATCACTGTTTGCTGTGGGCTTTTCCAGTATCTGTTGTCACTGTTACACACACTATCTGCTCTGGAGGCTGAGCTGCTTGGATCAATCCTAACACACACACACACACACACTCACACACTGATCAATGGCGATTACCTGCAGCCCGGGGCTGTGTGTGTGTAATTGCGGTGTGAGGAGGGATGGGTGTGGTGCCATGGGGCGGCAGCATCACCAACGTTTCATCCACACTGTCCAGAACTTTAACATCCATCCATCCTCCCAGTTTGGGCCTGAGCAGAACCTGCTGACCTCGGACCAGTCTGACTTTTACATCTTGCTCTTTACGCTGATCCATGAGACAACAGAGCGGCGCTACAGTGCTGAAGGCTGCTGGACAACAAACATAGCCTTCCTTTCATTACCCAGGTTAAAGGTTCTGCTGAAATGTTCTGCTGTCTGTAGTTTGGAATCGTCCTTTTCAAAAGCCACCATGAAACAAACCAAAAGGCGTTTTCTGCCTTCCCTCCCACGGTGCCTCTGCCCCGCTGTGAACTCAGCCATGCTGCAGTAAAGCTCTTGTAGTATTTGTTGCAACCAAAGGCAATGATCTGGAGGTCACTTCCAGCCAATCCTCTTAGGCTTCCAACCAATCCCATGTGAAGTGCTTAACGGCTTAAAGCCGGGCCACCCTGGATGGATGAGGGCTCCCTGCTGGAGAACAATGCCAGCCCCGCTCCTCCCTCTGCAGCATTGTCTCACTCTGACGGCTAATTGGGCCGTTTGGTTTCAGATTCATCTCACTTTCACATTAAACACAGCAGCTGCTTTCTAAAACAAGCCGGGAATGAGGCGCCTTTTTCCGTTTCTCTGTTTTCTGATAGGACTGAAGAGCCGAGGGGGTTGAGGTCCACCTGCCTAAAGGAGGTTTTCTCAGCCCGGCGTCGGCCGGCCTCTGCAGCGGGTCGGGGAACTGATGATGTGGAATTTGAGCAAAATGGGGACCCATTTGTAAAATTGGACAGCAATTTGAGTTATTTGCTTTCGCGTTACTTCATGTCTAGTCTTCATCGTCTCTTTTCCTCTTTTCTTGTCCAACATTTCACCTGAAAACAAAAGGTGACCCATTTTAAAGGCAACGCCGATGTTTCCAATGAATCTACAGCAAGAGATGATTCAGCACTGAAGGACTCAGCAGGAAACATTTCACAAGAGGTTCTCAGGACCCAGCTTTTATTTTGATAGTACATTTCCACGTAAAAGCAAGTGCATTTGCATATTTAACTAGCTCAGACATGAGTAAAAAATGGTCCTAAATATTTAGCTCCATTCTAAAACTGTGATATTTCTAAATAAATCAATTACATGGTAAAAATATTACTATGAAAATGCAACCCCTAGTTTTGTCTCTTATCACAGACTAAATAAATCACTTTATTGCTGTTAGTTTTTCAACATGAGAAGACTGCCGTCTTGCTTTATTGTAATCTCAGTTTTGTGGGACCATTTCTTATAAATGTCCAGAAGAAACTCAAAGTCTGATTTATTTTTGCTGAAGTTTATGATGGGAAGGTCTGATGAAAGATACTAGCAGCTGTGAGGTGAGCTTTGAGTTTGGAGAGGAGGAAGACAAGAAGCATCTTACTCAGCAGCTAACAGCTAGCAGCTAGCAGCTAGCCCTACAAGCTAGCAGCTAACCCTAGAAGCTAGCAGCTAACCCTAGAATCTAGCAGCTAGTCCTAGAAGCTAGCAGCTAGTCCTAGAAGCTAGCAGCTAGTCCTAGAAGCTAGCAGTTAGCCCTAGAAGCTAGCAGTTAGCCCTAGAAGTTAGCAGTTAGCCCTACAAGCTAGCAGCTAACCCTAGAAGCTAGCAGCTCGTCCTAGAAGTTAGCAGCTAGCCTTAGAACCTAGCAGCTAGCCCTACAAGCTAGCAGCTAGTCCTAGAAGTTAGAGTTAGCCCTAGAAGCTAGCAGCTAGGCCTAGAAGCTAGCAGCTAGCACTAAAAGCTAGCATCTAGCCCTAGAAGCTAGCAGCTAGCACTAAAAGCTAGCATCTAGCCCTAGAAACTAACAGCTATCAGATTTAATCAACCACCAACTTTATTTTACTAAGTTTTCTGGTGAACGTCAGAAACAAAAGTCAAATAGTGTTGATGTAGAGAGTTGCTCACGTTTTCATACTCCATGTTTTTCTGATTTTTGTCCCATTGAAACATTTCTAGTAACAGACGAACACAAAGTGAAGCATAACGTGTCACTGAGGATCAATGACTGTAGAGCTGGAAGTCTTCACATGTCCCTACACAGCATGATGCTGCCACCACCATGTTCCACTATGAGAGAGATGGTAAGAAAGCCCAGAAGGCTGAATGTGAACATCTGCAGAAGAACTGTAGGAACGGCTGATTCAACTTTTTAATGTGGTTCTGGTCCGAGGTTCTGCAGGTTCTCAGGTGACTTTCATTGATTCCAGTCAGTCCTTATGTGGTTCTTTAAGGATCCGTCCTCAGTGAAACGGTTTGTTGTATTTAACCAGAACCTCCCTGTCCGTCCTCCGGTCAGAACCGACTTTCACAGACAAGGAAAGTCCAGCTGGAGCCGGAGAAAAACAAAAGTCCATGGAGTCAAACTCCCGTTGAGATGAGGTCGGGTTTATTGTTCCCTGCAGCCCGACCCCATTGATCACACAGGGTCAAAGTTCACGGTAACTTCTTTAGACTCAGACTGTGTCCACTCGTCGATAAAAAGTCAGAGTGAGATGTTGAACAATCAAAAACTGAATAAAATGAGCCAAGTTTTCAGCTGAGTTCTCTCTGTGTGTCACTACAGCTAATCAGGATCACCAGAATCCATCAGAAATCTTCTTGTACACATGAGAGGAGCTGCAGCTCCCAGACGCAGCCGAGCTGCTTCATCACCCTCAGAATATAATCTGGCTCAGATGAGAGTTTATCAGCCTCAGACTGCAGTCAGACCTGCCATCTGAGGGATGACTCTGAGCAACCTGAGGTGAAAACCTCTGCAACATTCAGCCACTTCTGGTCTGCAGTGACGTGTCTGATGTCAAATTCAAATCGCTGATTATTAATAAGTTATCAGAACCATTTCAGTCCTGTTGCCTTGTGGCAGCATGCTGGTGCATCCTGGCTGATTCTCACCTTTACTTGATTTATTAGAGTTTGAAGCTGATCCTGGTTTGATGAATTCTGCTTCTTTAAACCCACAATTTATCTCCAAACTGTTCCTGTGTAGTTGGAAGAAGTTCACTGCAAGACTTTAAGCATCACCCAGATTCATGGTGAATCTGACTACCATGAGAATCCAGACTTTACTCTGGATTCTCATCCCTGCACTTCCTGTTGCTGTCAAGTCCAGTTAATTTCAGCACTTCAGAACCAAGGCAGTTCATAAAGTCATCATACAGTTACCAACTGTGAAACAAGGTCTTTATGAAACTTTCAAAACAAAAACAGAAAATTTAGGATGTATCTAATAGTGACAGAATTACATAATAATTGTCTTTACCTGGTGAATGTTATAACACATAAGTTTTATAATATATGTTACATTGTTTCATTTCTAATATCGGCTCCTGTGTCAGATAATCTAAGTCAATGTTAGAGAATAATTAATGTTTTTAGATTTACAGAATCTCAGTTATCCTTCATATCGGGGCTGAACCCGTATTACACCAAGCACTGTAGCTAATATAATGTAGCTGGTATAAATACAGTAAAGTAATATTCTAATCACAATATATACACAATAATATGTCCATCTTACTTGTGACATGTTGTCTGTGGAGCCTCACATCAATAATCCATAGATCAGAACAACAATATCCCTCAGTGCTGATGCATCTGCTGCTGTTTTAGTTGAACAAAGTAGGAGGGACGACCTCTCCAAGATGGCCGCCGTGTTTCCCAATGCGTGGTCTGCTCTTATGTCTATGGCTAAAACAGTCAAAGGCTTATTTAGTGACGTCATTAATCCTTTTCAGTTTGAACCGGAAATCGTTGACAAAGACGGAAACGTAGAAATCACACGGCGTGGTGAAGATGAGGAGGAGGAAGAAGCTGCTGGCGTTTTGCTGCTACCACCTTCTTCAATGAAACCGTGAATGACACGTAACTGAGACTCTGCCTGGCATTGTCCAATGTACATTTACTCCAGTCAAACGCGATATGATGAAGAAGAACTCGGGTAAATTTAGTCCTTCCAGTGTTCAGAGGTTGCGTTCACACTGCAGCCTGAAGGGACCCAGTTCAGATTCTTTACCGGGCCGTTCACACTGCCAGGAAATGGACCTGCATGTGTTCTCCAGTCTGAACGGGCAAACGACCTGAAAGTGTCCTGCATGCGCAGTAGAGGGCGCAATAGCGTCAGCGTTCTCAGTGTTCTGCCAACACCATAGAAGAAGAAGAAGAGCTCAGAGTTTAACATGGAGGCTAACGGTGGAGCTTAGCTACATATTTGAAGTTGTTGTCCAATCGGAGCAACATATTAACAACTTAATCCTCATTATAGTAGGACTGTATAATAATATCAATATCATGATATATATATCGATATTTTCTTTCCTAGAAAAAAATCGATATTCATCCTTAAGTATCGTAACGTCCAACTGTCACCTTGTTCACTCACTGCTGGCTTCACCAGGTCATCAGGCTTAGAGTGATTCCTTCAGATGTTCAGGTTAAAAAGGTATCAAACTATTCAGAGCAGGAACTTGGTTCACTTTATTTACTTTACTAATGCATGAAGCTACAGTTTGGACTGTTTCAACTAAAAGAAACATGTTTTCTCTCCACTTCTTTGGTTCATTTTGTCCAGCTGTCCACTTTAAGTCTGTGTCCAACCAGAACCAGGTATTGTGTAGTTGGAGCTTTTAATCAGTTTTCAGTTAAATTCATTCAATTTATAACAGCCACAAAATGTCACCAAAATCACTCTGTCCCTCTAAAATCTTTCAGAAAATCACAAAAGGGTATTGAATTGTATCGTTTGCTGAATATCATGATATATATCGTATTGTGGGCAGAATATCATGTATCGTATCTTGAGATTATTGTATCACTACAGCCCTAGTTATAGTCGTCATGGTTGTTGTTTTTCTTCCTGTGTCAGGACCAGAATAGTGAGATTTGTTGAGAATCACTGATGTTCAGTTGGGATGAATGAGACCTGGACGTTATGGTCGCATTTGAATCGGATCTGTATCGGATATGGGTCACATTCTAAAAGAATCCGACCTGAGCTGTTCACACTGCCATGAAAAGATCGGATCCAGGTCGCATTGGGTCAGAAACATCTGAACTGGGTCCCTTCAGGCTGCGGTGTGAACGCAGCCTCTGTAGACTGTAGTACTGAACGCTCCAAACTGCATCATCTACCCAGCATGCACTGCGAAAGTGGAAAAAAATGGCGCCCACCATGGCGGAAAATCTAACAAAATATTTATATATTTTGAAGTAATTGTGAGTTTTGACGTGTCCCAAACAGAATTTTTTTGAGTTAATAGGTTAATTAAAACATATTTCGGCCAACATGTTCATATAAGACAGAATTTAGACAAAGTTTATCGATATCTATAAAATACCATGTTTACATGATACACAAGAACAATAGAAAAATAAAATCTGCAGATTGTTTTCTAAAAATCAGAATGCAAGAAATATTTCAGAGAAAGTAGAGTGAAGAAACTACAACACAAAAATAAAATATGAAGAGGGAATCTGAAGCTAAAGTATTGCTATGCTAATATCGACACCAACTCAGACTTGGTATGGATATTATAAATATTTTGAATATTTTGGTCCA
>CM065357.1:34228769-34253769 GCA_033032245.1 Poecilia picta | reverse complement strand
AAACTGAAACCAACCAGGTTCTGATCTCATTCAGACCATAAAACGTCACAGCAGTCCTGCTGTCATCACAGTTCACTGATTATTTTAACTTCTGTACTTCAGGAAGTAAAGTATCTCCAAAAACGACCCGTAGTTGACATGAAGCTCTTTATTTTACGAGAGTAACATGGAAATATGGATTTGATGTCATCATAAAAGGGTTGGGGTTAGACCTCAACCCAGAGGAGGCTAATACTAAATAATAAAATTACTGGCAATAATTTGGATGTGCTGGATGATCAGTGGCTCTAAGGAATAAATCAATTTACTGGGGATTGTTCCACCCGCAGAACCAGATGAAGGTTTCCTGTTTCATCTGGTTCATGTGGACAGTTTTTCAAAACCTGATGGACTCCTGCAGATAATGAAACATAAATGTATCAGGTTTGGTGGTACAGTGTGTGATGTTGAGCCACACAAACAGATTTCACTGATCAAAATCCCATGAAACCTCTACAGACGAACAAACATGGCCGACTGGGAAGACTTGGTGGAGAAAGTTTGACAGACGTCTGCCGACTCCAGCTTCTGTTCTGACTGGTGATGCAGGAACTGCCTGGTAAAGCTCTGGGTTCTCCCTGCCGGGTCCAAATCGATCCTCCTTCTGGACGGGAAGCGACTCCCGGAGGCGGCGGGACGTCCAGGACCCCCGAGGGACGTCTGGGACCCCAAAGGGACGTCTGGGACCCCAAAGGGAGGTCTGGGACCCCCGAGGAACATCTGGGACCCTCGAGGAACGTCCTGGACCCCAAAGGGATGTCTGGGACCCCAAAGGGACGTCTGGGACCCCTTAGGGACGTCCTGGACCCCAAAGGGACGTCCGGGACCCCAAAGGGACGTCTAGGACCCCAAAGAGACGTCTGGGACCCCAAAGGGACGTCCGGGACCCCCGAGGGACATCTGGGACCCCCGAGGGACGTCCTGGACCCCAAAGGGACGTCTCGGACCCCCGAGGGACGTCTGGGACCCCTGAGGGACGTCTGGGACCCCTAAGGGACGTCCGGGACCCCAGAGGGACGTCTGGACCCCAAAAGGGACGTCTGGGACCCCAAAGAGACGTCTGGGACCCCAAAGGGACGTCCGGGACCCCCGAGGGACATCTGGGACCCCGAGGGACGTCCTGGACCCCAAAGGGACGTCTCGGACCCCCGAGGGACGTCTGGGACCCCTGAGGGACGTCTGGGACCCCTAAGGGACGTCCGGGACCCCAGAGGGACGTCTGGGACCCCAAAAGGGACGTCTGGGACCCCAAAGAGACGTCTGGGACCCCAAAGGGACGTCCGGGACCCCCGAGGGACATCTGGGACCCCCGAGGGACGTCCTGGACCCCAAAGGGACGTCTCGGACCCCCGAGGGACGTCTGGGACCCCTGAGGGACGTCTGGGACCCCTAAGGGACGTCCGGGACCCCAGAGGGACGTCTGGGACCCCAAAAGGGACGTCTGGGACCCCAAAGGGAGGTCTGGGACCCCCGAGGAACGTCCTGGACCCCAAAGGGACGTCCTGGACCCCAAAGGGACATCTAGGACCCCAAAGGGACGTCTGGGACCCCAAAGGGACGTCTGGGACCCCCGAGGGACGTCTGGGACCCCAAAGGGACGTCTGGGACCCCAAAGGGACGTCTAGGACCCCAAAGGGACGTCCTGGACCCCAAAGGGACATCTAGGACCCCAAAGGGACGTCCTGGACCCCAAAGGGACGTCTAGGACCCCAAAGGGACGTCCTGGACCCCAAAGGGACGTCTGGGACCCCAAAGGGACGTCCGGGACCCCAAAGGGACGTCTGGGACCCCAAAGGGAGTCTGGGACCCCGAGGAACGTCCTGGACCCCAAAGGGACGTCCTGGACCCCAAAGGGACGTCTGGGACCCCAAAGGGACGTCCTGGACCCCAAAGGGACGTCTAGGACCCCAAAGGGACGTCCTGGACCCCAAAGGGACGTCTGGGACCCCCGAGGAACGTCCTGGACCCCAAAGGGACGTCCTGGACCCCAAATGGACGTCTGGGACCCCAAAGGGACGTCCGGGACCCCAAAGGGACGTCTGGGACCCCAAAGGGACGTCTGGGACCCCAAAGGGACGTCTAGGACCCCAAAGGGACGTCCGGGACCCCAAAGGGACATCTAGGACCCCAAAGGGACGTCCTGGACCCCAAAGGGACGTCTAGGACCCCAAAGGGACGTCCTGGACCCCAAAGGGACGTCTGGGACCCCAAAGGGACGTCCGGGACCCCAAAGGGACGTCTAGGACCCCAAAGGGACGTCCGGGACCCCAGAGGGACGTCTGGGACCCCAAAGGGAGGTCTGGGACCCCCGAGGAACGTCCTGGACCCCAAAGGGACGTCCTGGACCCCAAAGGGACGTCTGGGACCCCAAAGGGACGTCCTGGACCCCAAAGGGACGTCTAGGACCCCAAAGGGACGTCCTGGACCCCAAAGGGACGTCTGGGACCCCCGAGGAACGTCCTGGACCCCAAAGGGACGTCCTGGACCCCAAATGGACGTCTGGGACCCCAAAGGGACGTCCGGGACCCCAAAGGGACGTCTGGGACCCCAAAGGGACGTCTGGGACCCCAAAGGGACGTCTAGGACCCCAAAGGGACGTCCGGGACCCCAAAGGGACGTCTGGGACCCCAAAGGGACGTCTGGGACCCCCGAGGGACGTCTGGGACCCCAGAGGGACGTCTGGGACCCCAAAGGGACGTCCGGGACCCCAAAGGGACGTCTGGGACCCCAAAGGGACGTCCGGGACCCCAAAGGGACGTCTGGGACCCCAAAGGGACGTCTGGGACCCCAAAGGGACGTCTAGGACCCCAAAGGGACGTCCGGGACCCCAAAGGGACGTCTGGGACCCCAAAGGGACGTCTGGGACCCCCGAGGGACGTCTGGGACCCCAGAGGGACGTCAGCCGCTGGTGTTCCTGGTCCTGGACGTTGCTGTTGCAGGTTCGATTCCCGGCCTGCTGACCTTTGACCTTCGTCGTCCTTCTCTCTACGCTCCCATACTTTACTTTTAATAGAACAGAAACACTTTGTGGATTATTCTGGTTATTTGACTGTGTGACTCCACCGTTTGTCGAGTTACAGTCATGAATTATCAGCCATAATTTGGGTTATTTAGTTTGTCAAAACAGAACAAAATGGAGTTTAGTTTTCAGTCACATTTCCGTTGTGTCAATCATTTAATTATTAAATTAAATATTTAATTAAGTAGCTCAAATGTGGCAGAAATTCAGCTCTGAAGCAGCTAAATATTTAGTCAGCTCTGAGTTATGTGATTAGCTAATATGCTAATTTACTGTCAGATAAATGGAATTTTAAACTCGATATTAACTCTGAATCCTTCAGCTCTGATTCATCCGCTGCTCAACGTCCAGATTGTCCTAAAAACGAGTCGCTCTTTGTTTCAGCTGGAATGTTGGACAAGTACAGAGGAACAGAAACGAAGAGGAGAAACAGCCGGAGATCATAAAGACGTTCAGATGAAGCAGCTTTTATTTTGGTTGTCCACTTCTGGTTATTGGCAGGTTGATTTGCATATTTGAAGATTAATATTTACCTTAAAATTAAATGGTTAGTTCTGATTTTTAGTTTCAAACTAAATACTTATCAGGCTAAATGGTCTCAGATCTCAATGTGTAGTTGTTATATTTATATGTAGCATTTTTAAATGATCCACATGGTGAAAATCTGACTTTAAATCCTCATTTTCCGTCAGACTAAATAACCCAGATTAATTTCTGACTGAGTCCTTTTAATCGTCCTGGACGTCCCGGTTTGGAGCTGCAGCAGGTCAAACCTCTGATGTTCTCGTCCGTCAGTCAGACTCCATGTCCTCTCGCTCGTTATTTCATTCCTGGTCCTCCAGCTTCTTCGTCTCACGGCGTCTCGTTGTCAGAGACGCTCCGGCCTTTTGGCTCCCTGGACGGACGGAGACCTGCTGCTCGCTCCATTTACTCCCGTCTTTCTGTGGACACACCTGGACGTCCTTCACCGTTTTGGGGACAGATGTCTTCTCTTTGGGGGACAGAGAGGGAATAATCCTGGTTTAATGATCCCGTTTGGAGCCGTTCTGCTGAGCAGGACAGGAAACGGAGGAAAGAACAGGAAGTTCATCAGTGGCTGAAGGTTTGTCCTTCCTGTCTGCTTCAGCAGAGCGAATTCTCAGCTGCACATCTGGGAATTTACATTAAAACTAAACTCTTCAGTAATATCTGGCTTAAAAATGCACCGAAAACATTTATTTATAATGAACTTTAATCCAAACAGGTTCATGAAACGTGTTGAATGAACAGCTCCGGTTGTTAAATCTGCTAGTTTTCTCTTCCTCGTGTGTTTAATGCTTCAGGCTCATGACCTTTAACCCTTAGCATGGGGCTGCAGTCTGGGACGTTTCCAGATAAAACCGGTTTATTCCGGATAGTTTTGGGTTGTGGGTTCGATTCCGTTGTGGCTGTCGCTGCAGGCTAACCGACCCAAAACTCATTTCGCTGCTGGAATTTCTCCTTCACCAAGAAGATCCGCTGAGAATCCCGGTGATTTATCGACACCTGGCGCCGCTTTCACAATAATGCGAGATGAAAAATGACGCGTTTAGCTGGAATCGACGGTTCGGAGGGGAAGGAGCCAGAAAGGCTCGGGACGGACCGCACACATTCATCACCGGGCCTCCCAAACCGAGCCGTGCTCCTCTTCATCACTGCCTCACCGCCGTTTCCATGGTTTCCACGCTCCTCCTCCTCCGCCGCCTGGAGCCAAAGTGAAACTGGAATTGATGCCGGATCAGAATCACCACGAGGCGCAAAGTGATTATTGGTGCTTTCAGAAGGAGCTTCTTGTTTCGGGTCTGGACGGCGGCTCGTTTCCCCCGGCAACGGAGGAAGAGGAGGGAGAGATGAGAGCAGGAACTGACAGCATCCGGCCTAAATGGAAACGCTTGATCCGCTGATCTCTTGAACCCTGCTCTCCATCTGAGCTGCTCCGCTTGTTCTCCTGCAGCTTTTCTCTCGCTCACATTTGGACCTTTTCCTCCAATGATTTCTCTCTCTCTGCTTATGTTTGTTGTTGTTTTATTTATCCTAAATCTATAATCCAACGTCTCGGTGAGCTGAAGGATCTTCTGATCACAGTCGGTGCGATTAGAGGAATAGAATAGAATAGAAATCACAATCTGAGTTATTCGTTGTGCTGGTGAAAGTTTGTGAGGCTTTAATTAGATCAATAATCGCTGCTGTACACCTAGCAGCCTTGTTTAAGGATTTAGAAGTGCTGAAAAATAAATATGAATGTTAAATGGAGCATTGTGGTATAAATCAACATTGCTTCCAGCCATATTAAGTCTTTATGTGTAAACAAAGCCAAGAGTTATAAAAATGTCCTTCATGGAGGAAACTCAGATCAGAGATCAAACGCAAACCGCTGGGAGGATCAAGCTAACTGAGCTACTGTTTCAGAGTTAGCAAAAAGGCTAACGCGCAAAAATCAGCTGATATGTTCATCCTCCTGAGGAAACTTTCATCTTTAGTCAGCGCAGACGTCACTCCACTGGTACCTGAACGTCTCACGGTTCCCAGTCCTTCACTGGTACCTGAACGTCTCACGGTCTTCAGTCCTTCACTGGTACCTGAACGTCTCACGGTTCCCAGTCCTTCACTGGTACCTGAACGTCTCACGGTCTTCAGTCCTTCACTGGTACCTGAACGTCTCACGGTTCCCAGTCCTTCACTGGTACCTGAACGTCTCACGGTCTTCAGTCCTTCACTGGTACCTGAACGTCTCACGGTTCCCAGTCCTTCACTGGTACCTGAACGTCTCACGGTCTTCAGTCCTTCACTGGTACCTGAACGTCTCACGGTTCCCAGTCCTTCACTGGTACCTGAACGTCTCACGGTCTTCAGTCCTTCACTGGTACCTGAACGTCTCACGGTTCCCAGTCCTTCACTGGTACCTGAACGTCTCACGGTCTTCAGTCCTTCACTGGTACCTGAACGTCTCACGGTCTTCAGTCCTTCACTGGTACCTGAACGTCTCACGGTCTTCAGTCCTTCACTGGTACCTGAACGCCTCACGGTCTTTAGTGGTTCACTGGTACCTGAACGTCTCACGGTCTTCAGTCCTTCACTGGTACCTGAACGTCTCACGGTCTTCAGTCCTTCACTGGTACCTGAACGTCTCACGGTTCCCAGTCCTTCACTGGTACCTGAACGTCTCACGGTCTTCAGTCCTTCACTGGTACCTGAACGTCTCACGGTCTTCAGTCCTTCACTGGTACCTGAACGTCTCACGGTCTTCAGTCCTTCACTGGTACCTGAACGTCTCACGGTCTTCAGTCCTTCACTGGTACCTGAACGTCTCACGGTTCCCAGTCCTTCACTGGTACCTGAACGTCTCACGGTCTTCAGTCCTTCACTGGTACCTGAACGTCTCACGGTCTTTAGTGGTTCACTGGTACCTGAACGTCTCACGGTTCCCAGTCCTTCACTGGTACCTGAACGCCTCACGGTCTTTAGTGGTTCACTGGTACCTGAACGTCTCACGGTTCCCAATCCTTCACTGGTACCTGAACGTCTCACGGTCTTCAGTCCTTCACTGGTACCTGAACGTCTCACGGTCTTCAGTCCTTCGCTGGTACCTGAACGTCTCACGGTTCCCAGTCCTTCACTGGTACCTGAACGTCTCACGGTCTTCAGTGGTTCACTGGTACCTGAACGTCTCACGGTCTTCAGTGGTTCACTGGTACCTGAACGCCTCACGGTCCAAACCAAACCCAGACGCCTCGGGCTGCCGGTTCTGACTGCAGACGTCATCATCGTCTTTATTCCAGATTTTTTCAGCTGCTTCAGCTAATCTGAGTTTATCCTGGATCTCCATGGAAACGCTCAAACTCACACATACAGCAGCTGCAGCCGGACCTGCAAAACCAAACCGGACTCAGATGCAGACAGACTCCTGCAGATTTAAAGCTCCTAGACACGGACAACTTCTACCATGTGTGGATCTATGCAAATGAAACGTTATCTTGTTAAAATAAAAGTTTGCAGAAACAACAGGAGTCATGCCAGGACACGGTAACCATGGCGATGGCACGCTGACGCAGAGAGCACTGAACAGTTTGCAAACAGAAACAGAAAACCCTCATCCTGTTTCTGTTCTGGTAGAACCCGGTGCTGCCCAGTACACAACGACGGCCAATCAGAGCGAGCCGTGACTTTCTGATGCAACCAATCGGAGCCTCTGTGAGTTTCCATCAGCAAAGTTAGACGAGCAAAAATATGGCAGGTTGAGAGGCAGAAGCCTGGATGTTGAGTTTTGTGGTTTCTGTGGTTTTGAGATCAAACTCTCATCGCCGCCATGGAAACCAGTAAAACATGGAGCTGCTTCACTGGGAATGACTGGATTAGGACTGTGTGTGTGCTGGAGTTTGCACTTATCAATCTGAACGTGCTGCATGTGACATGAAATGACTTTTATTATGCATGACTCTCCATTAGCATGCAGCACAATTAAAGCCACACTGAACACTTCCTGTCCGTCCTCATTTACCGTCCCTCTCCCCTCCGCCTCCATCACATGGTCTCAATCAGCTCGGTGAGTGGCTTCTCATCAACACACACACACACACACACACACTCACAGCCTGCCCTGACAGCGCTCCATGGGGCGGGATGACACCGATGACAGGGTGACACCGAAATGAGAAAGTGTCAACAAAGATGGAGGAACAAAAGGAGCAGAGGGAGGGATGAAGCAGCAGCAGCTCAGGATGAACGTGACTGTCAGCTGCTGTGTGGCTGCAGACAGCAACATGGGCTCAGAGGTTCTGGAGAACCAGGACCTGGATCTGAGGTCTCCTGAAGACGGTCCGCTTGGTAGAACCTGGATGGAGCCGGGTTGGACCAGCTCTGTTTGAACATCCAAAAGCTTTTCCAACCTGGGTCGGAATACAAGCTGTTTGAAAAAAGGTTTTGTTGCTCTGCCATCTAAACTGGACCCAGTCCAAGAACCACAGGTCCGGCTCCAAAGCCGTCGTCACTAGTCGTTTGGTCATAATGTAGATTTTGGTATCAATCTGAATTTGGATTTAAATTTATATAAAAATGATGGTTTGGGAGGAAATCAGAACAAAACGATTTGTGAGGTAGAAACTATTCAACAATGAAACGGGAAAGCTGGAGCTAAAGTATCGATCCGATACAGACTCTGGATCAATCCGCCCACCTCTGGCATTCCCACCAGTTCTGTTCAGTCCGCTTTCATCTGTTTGTCTATAAAGTCCGATCTGACCTCTGACCTCTGGTCCTCCAAACCTCGTCTGGGTTCAGTCAAAGTGAACTCTGGTTCAGTTTGAGTGTGAACGCCAAGCGGACCAGAGACGCTCCAAAAGCAGGAAGTGGACTACAGAGCAGGGCATTCTGGGTAAATCCAACCAAAGCTAACATGTTAGCCTAGCGCTAGCAGCAGAAATGGCTCCTGGTCTAAAGGAGACATTTCTCCTTTAGACCTCCATCTTGTTTCCATCTGGTGAAACAGGAAGTTGCTCTCAGCGTCTTCAGAGGTTTTAGTGTCGTTTCCTTCAGTGGTTGTTGGTGCAGCGCCGCCACAGGCCAGGAGGGGAACAGCTGGTTGGACTCAGAGCAGAGACAGAACCACAGCAGCTGGAAAAAGTGATTTCAAATTCATTAAAAAAATAATGTTTTTTATTTTTTTGCATTTTTCCCTGCATGGTAAACGCCCCCCCTCCCCCCCCCCCCCCCCCCACCACACACACACACATCCACTCCACTAGGGGTGGTGGCTCCACTCTGGCTCTCACAGGTTATTTCCTCCAGCTGTCTTGTAAAGGGTCATCAGAGCTGCTTGTGTTTCGGTTGGGGGGGTCGGAGCCTCACCAGTCCAGTGCTGGTGGTCATGATGTCTGCTGGTTCTGGTTCTGTGGTTCTGCTGCCGGCCTCCTGAGGAGATGTAAAAATAAACAGGGAGGAAGACAGGAAGTCACGAGGAGAGGAGGAGGGTTGGGGGGCTGATAAGAGCAGAGCGAAGACGTACGGCTGAGGCCAGGCGAGCCCAGATAGAGCTGGATGTATAAAACAGCTGCCTGAAGAAACAAAGAGCTGCTGGGACACAGACCATGAGATTGACTGTCAGAGGAAATAAGTTTGGCTGGTTCACACTTTGTCCACAGGAGCTTATCGCTCAGGCTAGGCTGTGTGTGTGTGTGTGTGTGTGTGTGTGTGTGTGTGTGTGTGTGTGTACGATGAGCCAGGACTCTTTTTTTTTTCTTTTTGGTATAAACTTCAGGAAATAGTGAAATATATAAAAAACACAACTTCATGACTCAGCGCTGCAGTAACAGGCTGTTTCAGGTTTATTCTTTATCTGGACCAACTTGGATCAGATCAACTTTCTTCTTCTGCTCCTTCCAGACAAAAACAAGAACCATCTTCCTGGTTCTGGACCAAGAACTCAATTAAGATGAAGCCATGATCTCAGGGAGAGGGTGGTGGTTTTATTTAGGGGTAGCAGGCGAGTGATCTGTGGAATGACGAGCTGTTTGGGCTGGAGCGAACTGAGTCGATGGTTTTCCACTGGGATTCTCTGGGAAGTGGAAACGGAGCCGACTGGATGTGAAGAGGTTCTGGTTCTGGTTAGAAATCATTCCGACTCCTCTCCGCCTTAACCCGACTCCAGTTCACCTTAATATAAAGTCCGGTTCAGTCGGTGACGTGTGATCACTAATCGACCTCTGACCTCTGGTCCTCTAGACTTTGGTCTGGGTTCAGTTGAAGTGAACTCTGGTTCAGTTTGAATGTGAACACCAAGCGGACCAGAGACCGCTCCAAAAGCAGGAAGTGGACTACAGTGCAAGGCATTGTGGGTAAATCCAACCTAAGCTAACATGCTGGCAGGAAAAATGTTTCCTGGTCTTCAGCCAAAGACTGAAGAAAAATCCTCCAGTTGTTGGTTTTCCTGTAAGCATCGTGGTTTTTCCTCCTCTCCCCTCCGTCTCCATTCATCCAGAAATCTTCACGTTGTTTTGTATCCGTCCCAGAACAAAGCGCCTGATCGTCAACCTGAGCGTTCTGCTGGAGCCGACCCGATCAGCTCCCTGAAATCAGCAGCGAGTCTCGACTGGAGCCACAGTTTCTCCTCAGTAAAAGCTCAGATTTAATAGATGGAGAGTGTTGACAGCTGGAGGGATTCAGCACTCGGTCAGAATAGTCACCGTCTGGGGAAAGATGTGCCTCTGTGATGAAGCTGAGCAGGTTTCCATTACCATAAAACACATTAAGTAGCTCTGACCACAAAATAAGTGATTTTACTCGTTTGGCTTCTGACCTTTAGCTGAATTTAAGTGACGATTATGTTGGCGATCAACAGAGCAGAAGATGAGACCCTGTTGAAGCTGCAGCGATGAGGGAGGAGACGGTGACGGCTGCTGATCGGGTCTTTACAGGGGAAATCTGGCTGGAGGCTCACAGCCGTCGATCAGATCGGTTCAGCTTCCTCAGCCTCAGGTTGGGTTCATCCTCTGGATCCACCAGACCAAAATGTCTCCATCAAACCCAGAGAATATCCAAACCATCAGGAACGATGCGCCAGCCTCACTGTCCAACCTGTCTGAAAAGTGCGTCATGTATTTGTGTTCCTCCTCATTTTCTGCTTCCCTAATGAATGAAACTTCATTTAAAGGTCAGCTGATTCAGAGGTTTATTAGAGAAGAACCAGACGCAGCAGGCAGAGGCTACTGGTTAGCACCGCTAATTAAACTGTTAGAACTGCTAATTAAACAGTTAGAACTGCTAATTAAGCAGTTAGCACTGCTAGCCATAAAGCATTAATGAGAAACATTAGCTCCACTAATGCTAAAGTGCTACAACACTTTTTTATGGAAGCTAATGCTACATGCTAACTTCAACCATGGTGATTCCACCCATGTGTCAAGAACACAGCAATGCATTCTGGGTACATAAAGATGCCATTTGCTGCTCTGCATCATGGGATCGTTGTTAAAATATTCTGGAAGGTTGTGACAAACTTTTAAAAAATATGGTTTAAATCAGGCTGGAAATATGACGAAACTTTTAACATTTTCATTATTTTCAGTAAATCTGTTGACGCCTCCAAACAAAAAGCTAAACTTCAGGCATATAAATTCCTTAAAGTTGAGTTTAAAGGCTAAAGCCACTAAGATTCTTTCTGTTGTTGAAGGACTCGGCCCCTTGATCAATGATGTGATTTAGATATTATAATTCATGTAACGCCCACAGACATTGTTTTTATGTTTTCATCCATGCAACGTTTTTTAAATAATTAGAGGAAGCATTCATGCTGCGTAAGCAAAACTTCCAAATATGACAATAAACATTAGAAATCTTAACGGTGGAACCAAAACTTCCACACATGTTGAACGTTATTCAAGTGAAATTCACAGAACAGCCAAAGAAATGACAGCAGGGGAAGCTAAGTGTGCTGAAAGCTAGCTGGTGAAAGGCATGCTGGGAGTTTTCACCTGGACTGACTCTTCAAGGTAAAATAATTACCTATGAGTATGAAAATGTGTCTGAATGTTTTTCTGGTTTTTATTTCAGCGTTTGGTGTCGGTCGGCCCGCTGATCCGGTTCAGTTTGGAGGAAATGACCAGAACTGTCCCTGCAGCCGTTTTCCTCAGTTTGAGCAGAGCTGGGCAGGAATCCTCCGGTTCGGCCTGGGGGGCCTGGGGGGCGAATCCTCCGGTTCGGCCTGGGGGGCGAATCCTCCTCCTCCACTTCTTCTTCTTCTGCTCTTCTCCAGTCTCCGTTTTAGAGCTTAATGTCTTCCTGCGTCGTTCTTTCCCGTTTACTCCCTTAATTATCCGTCAGTGTGTGCCGGAGTGTGTTCCTCGCAGTGTGCTGGAAGCTGGGTCATTACCTTCAGGCAGAGGGATGATGCAGGAAAACACACCACACACACACACACACACACACACACACAAGGTGGTGAGGGAAGGAGAATGTAATTAATAATCACAGTGGGAAGTGTTTCACAGCTAAATGCTTGTATTTCCTCCTCCCTCTCTGTGTATTTGCTTCTCATTTGCATTCATCCACTTGCAGCTGTGCACAGTTTTGCGTTTTTGGTGCATGTGCTCCTGTTTCTGTGTGGAAATTGTGGTTTTTTTTTTTTTTAGTCTTCAGATATGAAAAACATGCAAGTCAGCTCATTTCCAGCCTGATGAAAGCAGGTGTTGCTGCAAACGGACAGAGAGGAAACTTATCTACGGATTATTACCAGCTTTCCTCCAGGGAAGGAAACTTACTGCCCTGCAAAATAAATTCCCAGTTTTCAGATTTTCCACTGCGGCTCCCATTACAGGGAGATGAGGTCTTAAATCGCAGCGGAGAAACGGTGGAGACACCCTGGCCTGCAGCAGGAGCTTTACTCTGTAGTTTGATTATTTTTATGACCTTCTTCTGCCAGGAGGTGAAGAACAAAGCGACGGGTCAGAGACGGTCTGTCTCAGCAGAGACAATCTCCACTTTCATCGTCAATTTTCCAGTTTGTCCTGAAGGAAAAACTCAGACTGAGGAATGAGAGTCATGGAGCCGACGACGGACCTGGAACCAGAGAAACTACGACTCGTTGAAGATTTGCCGTAAATATGTTGTCTTTTTTCTGCTGCTGTAAGTCGGAGACTGGATGCAGTTTAGATAGAAACTTTTTAACCTGCAGTGAATAAATACCTGAGGAAACTAGGATCAGTTTGAATGTATTTGGTTTTGTCTTGAATATTCACTACTTGAATAAACTTCATTGACTTATTAACATGAAAGTTGTTGTTTGTGAGCCATAAAAACTGATAAATACTTCAAGGACTTCAATATTTATAGTTTCTCTCATCTCCGGAGGTCGTAGAGGTCAGAGGTCATAGAGTTCATCCTTACATGCTCGCCTGATACGAAATTGGACTGAAGTCCAAATAAAACGCTAAAGTCAGGCAGGAGGCTGATGAGGCACAAAACGGAGACAAAATGCCTCAAACCTTTAAAATCATGGCGCTGTGGCAGTCGGGGGAAGCATAACCCACATATGGAGGCCCTACATGGCGGAGGTCACAGGTTCGATTCCCGGCTTGGCAACATCAGCCGCTGTTAAGAAAAATATATTTAAAATAAGCTAGTTGTAAAACTTAACCATATCTTCAATAATTAGGTAAAATGAATGGGGTTTCAAATAAGTAAATCCACTTCAAATTATATTAAAAAAAAAAGTAATCTCTTATCTAGGATATTTCTAGTGAAACATTATATACACTAAATTGAATTAAAATAATTTAAAGCGTAGTTCTCTTCAATTTAGACCCCTACTAGTTTTCTTGTGTACGAGTTTGACTCTCCCCTGAGTTCATACAGCGTAGAAGGACAAACACCCCCCGTTTAAAGTGTGGGACCCGGATCTTCAAACTTCAGACGCTCCGAGGTCCTTGTGATGCCGTCTCCGAGGAAGCAGCAGTGAAAATGCTTCCTCGGAATATTTTGTCGTGGTGTGTGGATGTTTGTTGTGAGAGGAAAATATTGCTGGTTTGTGATTTTATTGAGTTCCTTCAGTTTCATTTGTCGTCTTGTCTAATAAATGTCGTTGTGCTTTTGGAGTTGTCTTGTAAGTTCAGCTGATAAAATGACGACTTCCATGAATCTGGGCAGGAGAGGAATGAAACAAGTCGAAAGGTTTTGTATTATTCCTCTTCTGAATTATTTTAACACCGCATGTCTTCCCTCTCTCTCTGTCCTGTCGGTCTAATTTCAAGTAAAGGCCACTAGAGCCAACAAACCTTTAAAAAAACTTGCTAAACACAAGATATCTGTTTGCAATTTACTGTTTACTATGCTAATTAGTGCTAACATAGCTCTAGCTAATTGTGTTAGCTACAGCTAACACCTTTACCTATTCTTTTATTACACTACGTTTCATAAAGTCCAACTCTACTCCACTGGAACTAACCCATTTAGCTGGAGCTAACGTTATTAGCTGGAGCTAACGTTTATTAGCTGGAGCTAACAACTTGAGTGAGTTCTCTTTGCTGTGCTTTGTGTTCACATTATAAAACTGAAATTGGCTTCTTATTGAACCGATCAGCTCTTTATGAATCTGTGTAGCTCCTGTTTGCTTTGACTGAAGACGCTGGTTGTTTTCTGACATCTGGACCCAGAACCTGACATGAGACCAGACAAGGTTAGAGTTTCTGAGCGGTTTATCTCCTGTGACGGCGGCGGCGCTGGGATCAGAGCGTCATCCTGGAGTCTGAACTGCAGTGGCTGCCCTGATCGGCCTTCAGACAGTTAAAGCTTCTCAGCTCTGAAAGTCGCTCCTGAGCTTTTCTCCCACTTCCATCAACGTTTCCAGTGATGCTGCTGAAACAGAAAACTACTCAATTTTCAAAAAGTGGATGATTGTGAAGCAGCTTGGCTTCCTGCTGCCAGGTGGACGAGAAGAGGAACCTGCAGGTGTGTGTGTGTGTGTCGCTGGTTGACCAAGCACACACACACACACATGTCCTCGTGCTGAGAGGATGAGCAGGACGCCATCGCTCCACCGAGCTAACGGCTAACAGCACCAACCTGAAGGTCGAGCTGGGATTCTGCTGGAAACCGACTGCAGAGTCCAGCTGAATAAAAATCCAGCTGCTCATTTCCTAACTGGTTTCTGTTGAATCTGAATAAAACTCCTGCTGGTCTCTGAGGTTTTTCTCTCATGAACCAGGTGGGAGAAGGAGCCTGATGCTGGAGGCAGACGGGTCGGTTCTGGTCAGACGAGAATCTGTCTGAAGTTCCAGGAACATGAATCGGCGTGTTTCTCTCCAGAGGGGAACATGTTCACACTGGAGGAGGAATGAGTTTGTTCCCTGGAGGCAGCGAAGACCCGGCTGGATCCAAACAGTCTGCACACACACACACACACACACACACACACACACACACACACACAACACACACACACACACACACACACACACAACACACACACACACACACACACACACACACACACACACACACACACACACACACACACAACACACACAGACACACACACACACACACACACACACACACACAACACACACACACACACACACACACACACACACACACACACACACACACACACAGACACAGACACACACACACACACACACACACACACACACAACACACACACACACACACACCGCGCTGGGATGAGGCTGCAGGAGGCCGATCGGTTGGCAGAACTACATTCAGTCATAAACATCAATATGTTCACTGAAGATGATTCATATCCTGGAGTGAAAAGACGTCATTAAAACTATAAACCTGATTGGAAATGAAAATAATAATAAAAACCATAAATTATTCGGTTTAGCAGGTTTTTGGACATAGAGACAGATAAAAACATCTCATAAACTTTGATAATTCATTCCATATAGCAGAGGTTCCCAAACTGTGGGGCGCGCCCCCTAGGGGGGCGAGGGAAGCCGTCTGGGTGAAAAAAAGAACCTGAATCTGAATGCGCTGGGTTTTTACCTTAGAATGACCGACTCTCTGTTATTCCTGTCAGTCTGATACAGTAGAGGCTTCAGCACTTCCCATATCTGTGTCCTCTGTCACTTTTATCAGTAGTTTAAACTGTTTAATCCCTTGTTAACATGTGGCAACCTGTTTTTCCGAGCCACAACATGAGAGCTACGACGCTCTGCTGGGTTTACACCAGTGAAGGAGACCTGATGCTGCTGCTGGGCGGAGCTACAGGTGTGTTAGAGTCATGGCAGCAAAACGCAAAGAACTTTTCACAGTTTTTCCCCCAAACTAACCGACTGAGTTGAGTGAAGCTGCTGGATGCAGGTCAAGTAGCTAAAAGACGACCAGCTAATACCAATACAGCACCTGAAGCTTAACAAGTAGCCTGTAGCTACCGATGTTTATGTTCAGCTACGTTCATTCATTTTGCCCCCAAAAAGAGCCCCCCCCCCCCCCATAAGCCGTTCAACTAGACAGCCATTTGTAATCCATAGGGGGGCCCAGAAAATGGGCCCCCCTATGGGAACCTCTGTCATAAGGTAAGTGCTGGTTGGTCTATGAGTTTTAGTTTGAACCGTTTCCTGTTTTCACGACTCCAACAGTAAAATGCTTCATGTTTCTGGTTTAATGTCTGATGGTTTGGCTGAATCTCCCAAACGCAGCTCATGTCCATCAGAGCCTTCGCTCCTCGTTTTCTCTCCTTTGGTTGGAAATTCCTGCCTGGCAAAGCAAAGATAAGCAGTTATTAATTATTCCTCAGGCTAAAGCTACACTGTGTTTTCAGGAAAACAACCCAGGAGTCATTAATACACGTTGAGGATTTGGTTTAATTTTGAAAGCAGCAGCAGCAGCAGCAGGAGGAGGAGCAGCAGCAGCTACAGCAGCAGCAGCTACAGCAGCAGCAGCAGCAGCTACAGCAGCAGCAGCTACAGCAGCAGCAGCAGCTACAGCAGCAGCAGCAGCAGCTACAGCAGCAACAGCAGCAGCTACAGCAGCAGCAGCTACAGCAGCAGCAGCAGCAGCTACAGCAGCAGCAGCAGCTACAGAAGCAGCAGCAGCAGCTACAGAAGCAGCAGCAGCAGCTACAGCAGCAACAGCAGCAGCTACACAGCAGCAGCAGCTACAGCAGCAAACAGCAGCAGCTACAGACAGCAGCAGCAGCAGCAGCAGCAGCAGCAGCAGCAGCTACAGCAGCAGCAGCAGCAGCTACAACAGCAGCAGCAGCTACAGCAGCAGCAGCAGCAGCAGCAGCAACAGCAGCAGCAGCTACAGAAGCAGCAGCAGCAGCTACAGAGCAGCAGCAGCAGCTACAGAAACAGCAGCAGCAGCAGCAGCACAGCAGCAGCAGCAGCAGCTACAGCAAGCAGCAGCAGCAGCTAACAGCAGCAGCAGCAGCTACAGCAGCACAGCAGCAGCTACAGAACAGCAGCTACAGCAGCAGCAGCAGCAGCAGCTACAGCAGCAGCAGCAGTACAGCAGCAGCACAGCAGCACAGCAGCAGCTACAGCAGCAAGCAGCAGCCAGCAGCAACAGCATACAGCAGCAGCACAGCAGCAGCACAGCTACAGCAAACGCAGCAGCAGCTACCGAGCAGCAGCAGCACAACTGAGCGGCTCCGATGTTGATGTAATGCGCAGCTACATGCATGGATGTAAAATAAGTTGCTGCTCAGTCACATCCTGATAAACACGGTTATGAAGCGTTTCCCTGGAGACCAGGAGAAAATGAGCAAACTCAAACTAATTGGAGCTTCTTGAGCATTCGTCTCAGACCCGCCGTCGCCATGGCGAGCATACTCAGCTAATCTTCTCTGCTCTAATGCGTGTCGGGTCATAAAATCTGATTTACCTCCTCGCTTCTGCTGAGAGACACTAATTCCTAATTTCCCCCTTCCTGTCCACGCTGGGACCTTTTCAGGTTTCCTCAGTCCACACGCTCTGTGGCGCCTCCGGTGGCCAGAGTGTTTGGTGGATCCTCGGCCCACTTTGGGCCAGTGGAGCCCAAAGTGGGTCCTGGAGGCCCGGTGACCCCGGTGACCCCGGTGGCTTCCTGCGTGTTTTAGAAACAACCTTTTCAGCAGGTCCTCAGATGAGCCTCATTGGATCCAGGTTAAACCAGGGGGACAATCCAACATGCAGGATCCCACCGGGCCTCCAGGACCCACTGTGCTTTAAGGAGCGACCCCGTCCTGCAGACGGCGCCCTCCGTGGGTGACATGCTGGTATTACCACCCATTACCTGCCTGCTGTTCTGACTTCGTACCTTGATGTTGTTGTTTGTGATCCATAAAAACTGATAAATGCTTCAAGGATTTCTATATTTACAGCTTTTCTCATTTACGGAGGCCGTAGAGGTCGTGGAGGTCATCCTTACATGCTCTCTCCTCCTAACTCTGTTCTGGTTGAACCTGCTGACCTTCAGCTCTCCGAGGCTTTAGCTCCGCCCCCCCAGGTGTGTGCAGGTCCTTCATCAGTTCAGTCCTGTGGGCGAAACAATCCCTGGTAAACAAACCGTTTCCTCAACTGTCTGTGGGAAGTCCTCTCTCTCTTCCTGGCTGGGTGTTACTTCCTGGTTGAGTGTTACTTCCTGGTTGAGTGTTTCTTCCTGGTTGAGTGTTTCTTCCTGGTTGAGTGTTTCTTCCTGGTTGAGTGTTTCTTCCTGGTTGAATGTTACTTCCTGGTTGAGTGTTTCTTCCTGGTTGAGTGTTACTTCCTGGTTGAGTGTTACTTCCTGGTTGAGTGTTACTTCCTGGTTGAGTGTTACTTCCTGGTTGAGTGTTACTTCCTGGTTGAGTGTTTCTTCCTGGTTGAGTGTTACTTCCTGGTTGAGTGTTTCTTCCTGGTTGAGTGTTTCTTCCTGGTTGAGTGTTACTTCCTGGTTGAGTGTTACTTCCTGGTTGAGTGTTTCTTCCTGGTTGAGTGTTACTTCCTGGTTGAGTGTTACTTCCTGGTTGAGTGTTACTTCCTGGTTGAGTGTTTCTTCCTGGTTGAGTGTTACTTCCTGTTGAGTGTTACTTCCTGGTTGAGTGTTACTTCCTGGTTGAGTGAAACCACGTTGCTGTCGGTGACGTGGTTTCAGAGTTGCACCTGGAAGTCAAACGTTCTGATCATTTCTCTTGTCAGGAAAATCTATTGAACCTTTTCTGGGTTGTGATTTCTGCTTTTGGTCCAGAGTGAATTTAGAATGTTTATTCTTCACACACACAGTGTGTGTGTGTGTTGTGTGTGTGTGTGTGTGTGTGTGTGTGTGTGAATAGATCTGATGTTGAGTCAGTGTGTCTGTATAAATGTGTGTTTGCTGAAGCTTCAGGGTGTTTCAGCCTGTTTGATTCTGTTTTGGTGGCATCTTTAATTCTACATCTATAATCCCACATGTATTAAATATTTCCCAGAATGCAGTTCGAAGAGGATTCCTGTATTCTAGCCGAGAGTCGGCCGACTCAACATGACTTCCTGTGTTTTTCTATTTTCGTCCCTGGCTGTCGTCACTCAGAGTGATGACTCGGCACAGAAACGCCAATCAGTCCAGGACACACAAACAGCAGGCGGGTCAGAACCAGAACCAGACAACACAATTACCGCCTGCTTCAGCCTGAGCTGCCTGCCGACACGCTTCACTCGAAACGTCCAGAAATAACATCCCACTCAGGACGGACCTGTGTCTGTGGGCCAGACGTCCTGCGAGGTCCAAATGGACCCAGGTGAGGACGGACCCGATCCAGGGACGCCGTCCTCCTCTGCTGAACCAGCCTCTCAACACGGGTCCAATCAGAACCAGCTTCTCTCAACATGGATCCAATCAGAACCAGCTTCTCTCAACACGGATCCAATCAGAACCAGCCTCTCAAGACGGATCCAATCAGAACCAGCCTCTCCACCGGACCTGCAGGAACTGATGATGGTTTAAGGTTCTGATGTTCCTCCAGCTCGGTGCTGATGGGTTGGTGTGGTCAGAACCCTCCAGAACCTTCCTCTCTGCTGGTCCCAGACCCCCCGGTACTCCGCCGCCCCCCGCTGTGACTCCTGCTGCCTTTGACTCTTCCAGACTGGAGGAACCGGGTCAGGCAGCTTTAATGACTTCATTAATTTTAATCTGATCCAATTAATTACAGTTTCCAGGCTCTCCATCCGGGCCGGCTGGAGGTTCTGCTGGTCCAGTGGAGGAACCGGCGTCCCTGCTGCATGACCATAATATTCTCTGAATCAATTATTACGTTCTCCGGCTGACCATAAAGACCGTCTCTGCTGGCGCTCTGCATTATGGGAGCCCGGCTGTTCTTGCTGCAGCACGAAGCAGCTCAACTGAGTGTTGTTTACCCTGTGACCGAAGCAGGCGCCTGCCGGCTCGCTCGTCGGCTCGGCCGCTCGGCCCGCCCGGCCGCTAGCGGCCCGCTCGGCGGCCTGTGCCGCCGGCTCGGCTCGGCTCGGCTCGGCTCGGCGCTCGGCTCGGCCGGCCGCTCGGCCCGGCCGGCCGCTCGGCTCGGCTCGGCTCGGCTCGGCCGCTCGGCCCGGCCCGGCCGCTCGGCCCCGGCCCGGCCCTCGGCCGGCTCGCTCGGCTCGTCGCTCGGCTCGGCTCGGCTCGGCTCGGCTCGGCCCGGCCGCTCGGCCCCGGCCCGGCCGCTCGGCCCGGCCGGCCGGCCGGCCGCTCGGCCGCGCTCGGCCGGCTCGGCTCGGCCCGGCCGGCTCGGCTCGGCCCGGCCGCGCCGGCTCGGCTCGGCCGCCGCTCGGCTCGGCCGCTCGGCTCGGCCCGGCCGGCTCGGCTCGGCCGGCTCGGCTCGGCCGCTCGGCTCGCGCTCGGCTCGCGCTCGGCCCGGCCGCTGGCTCGGCTCGGCTCGGCGCTCGGCTCGGCCGGCTCGGCTCGGCTCGGCCCGGCCGCTCGGCTCGGCTCGGCCCGGCCGCTCGGCTCGGCTCGGCCCGGCCGCTCGGCTCGGCTCGGCCCGCTTCCCGGCGCTTTGGGGACTAAACGTTTCAGGCCTTCAGCAGCTGGTGATGTGATCCATGAACAGCCTGACGAGGCGCCGAGCAGCTCCACTCTGCAGGTACCAAACATGGCAGCACTTCATGAGACTGACATGATGACTGCATGAAACATGATGACTGCATGAAACATGATGACTGCATGAACTTGTTCATAACCAACACGAACGAACGAGTCTTTATGAATGTTCATGTTGTCATGGAGTCTCATTCTGTAGACAAGGAGACTTTAATGCAACTTTTCATTACAAATGTCATTATTTATAAAGTGAGACTTCATTCATTCATCCATTCATCCTCCTGACTTCATGTTTTAAAATGATGTTCATTCTTTTGCTGAATCTCATGAACTTTGGGTTTCTGTCTCAGTGCGACAAAGTGGTTCAGTTCATGTTCACACACTTGTCCCTAATGATGAATTTAAACATTGCCGTTTTGCTTCATTTACTATCCCGGGTTTGTTTGTGTTAGCATTAAGTTTCAGGATCCATCTCTGTATGTTTAGGTTAAAGTTATTTCTGGATTATGGGTTGAATTTGTTTCCAGGTATATTTTTTAAGGTATTTGTTTTTCTTTGACTCACCATCGTTTGTCCTTGTGGATCTGCGGCGGGGCAGGAGTTTGGGCCGGGCCGGCCCAGGAAGTACAGGAGGTACCGGCCCAGTACTTCCTCCAGTACTTCCTGGGCCGGCCCAGTACTTCCTGCTTAAATGGTTGGATGATGTCAGTAATTACCTTGCTGGGTTCTACCAATTAGAGGGTTTTTCTTTGTGTATTGCTTTTGTTTGTTTTCCTTTAAAGTAACATTTTGAGTTATCTTGTATTATGTGATTTATTTTGCAGATAACTTCATTATGTAGGAGTTTGTAAACTGATTTGTAGTTTTGGTGTTTCTCTGTTTAAATGTTTTGTTTGGCCTGTTCCTTGGTGGCTGTGTCCAATCAAGCACAGGTGTGGAGCCAATTTTGCATAAAAACAGTGAGGCTGTGGTTGCTAGAGAGAGAAATCTGAGGAAAAGACTGAATAAAATAAATGGAAGACTCAGAAGCTGGGACTGATTTTTTGTTCGCCTTCTGACCCTTGAGCCTAAACTACCTTACGCTCAGTTAGAGCTCATGTGTGTGTGTGTGTGTGTGTGTGTGTGTGTGTGTTGTGTGTGTGTGTGTGTGTGTGTGTGTGTGTGTGTGGTGTGTGTGTGTGTGTGTGTGTGTGTGTGTGTGTGTCTCATCGGTTCCTCTGCTGAGCCTCTGAAGGTCATCCGTCTGCAGCTGCAGGTTTTCCATGAACAGAAATCACTTCTCACAGTTGGTCTGGTAAATATTATTACATTTTCCTTCTGCATAAAAATGTTTTGAAAAATAAATAAACTGAGCAGGAAAGTTTCTGTTTAATGTTCTTTGGTTTTTACTCGAATGATTTTCTCTGTAAACCGTCTAACATGGAGGTCAAAGGTCAGCAGAAATATTTTACATATTTTCACCTTATTATTCATACATGCAAACTAATGTATTTTGTACTAAAATATTTAGCTCAGAAATGATTTTCAACAAATTTAGCTAACAAGTTTAGATCCAAAATATTTAGTTCATAATCTAAATATGTAACTAAATATTATATTTACATCATTTCTTCATCGATTCGTTACTGATTTTCTCTTCCTGCTGGTCATTAAACGGATTCCATCCATTTTTAAACTCCCGGTTCTGTTGGGTCATGAGGTTCTGCTGCCTCTCCAGCGAACGATTAGGGCGAGAGGCGGGGTCACCGGGGTGACAGGGGTCACAGGTCGCCAGTCTGTCACAGTAAACTGATTTCAGTTTTTCTGTTTGTATTTTTCCTTCATGTTCGCTGAACGTTTAGCATCTAAAGTTTCTCTCCTGACTTTTGAACTGTAAAATTTTCTTTTAATGCCACGAATGAATTTCAATGTCACCTTTTCCACACACTTGGAGGAACTTGTTTGTTCACACATTTCTTTTTCTTCGCTCTTGAAGTTTTTCTGCATGAATAAATGATAAAATTCATTGTTTCCAATCCTGAAGCTCGAATCCGACATGAACATTTCTGCAAATCTTTCTGCTGTCAGACGAGACAAAACTGAAAATATGTGAACAAACAACAATTTTTAGAGAAAACATCACAATTGTAAATGGACTGAACTTACATAGCACTTTATCCAATCATATCTGACGGCTCAAAGCGCTTTACACTACAGCAACATTCATCCATTTGCACTCACTCATTCACCGATACGCAGCTCGCTAGGTGATGTGGGGTTGGGTGCCTTGCCCAGGGGCACATCGACATGTGGCAGGAGGAAGCTGGAATCAAACCTGCAACTTTCCGATCGCAAGACGACGACTCTACCCACAGAGCCACAGTCACATGTTGATGAAAATCTGCAAGCCTTGGAAACATGTTCAGAAAATGTGTGGAGTTACAGAAACACGAAGCAAACAGAACAAATGTTTCCAGGAAGGTGAAAGGTCACCTGGTTCTGTCCGTTCCTGTCGGGCTGAGCCGACCTGAACAGAACCAGAGCAGAAAAATCCTTCCTGCCGTCGGCAGCAGCAACACGACTCAAAACCTGAAACACGTCGGATGAACAGTTCAAGTTTCCTCATTTACTCTGAGACACAAATCCGTCAGTCAGACTTAATCACCATGGAGACAACACACACACACACACACACACACACACACACACACACACACATTCTAACCAGAAAGCAGTGACGGTTTTTGAGGCCTGCATGGAGACGCCAGGCTGGGATTCGAACCCAGAACCTCCTGCTGCAGCAGCAGCGCCACCATCTGACCAGATCCATTCAGTTCGGGTCGTAAAGCCGTTTCTATGTGGGGATGAAGAGCTGATTGGATTTTCACTCTGTCCTGCTGGGGAAGCATGTGGCGACTGTGGAGAGGAACAGCAGAGGCGCGACCTCTGGAGGTCGGCTTGAACATCACTGAGGAACTGATCCTGGAGGACTTCCTGTTTCATCAGTCATGTTTTCATAAATGGTATCTTAATTAATTTCATGACTGCTGTGATGTGAGCAGAAACCTCCGATTTGATCTGTACAGCAGAACATCTATCAAGTCGAGTTAAACATTAACATTTGCTTTTCATCGCGGCGGCAGGAGCTCACAATGAGATTATAGTAAATAATTACAAACGCCTTCAGAATAACTCGGCGCTGCAGATAATGCAAATGTAAGTACGGCACAGCAGACAGATAAAAGCGGGTCGAGCCGCCGAGGCGCCGTCATTTGTAAAACTGTTTGTGATAAACGTTCAGAAACAGACGAGGGTCAGTCAGGAAAATGGAATTTCATTACGGCAGCGTGAGAGGGGCAGGATCCCGGCGCCGGCCGGAATAACAAGCAGACAGGAGAGAGGGGAGTGTTCAGGAACCGGCCTCCTTCTCATCAGGAGGAAAAGCAACTCGGTGAAGCTCAGACACACCTGCTCTGCTCTGCTGCTAAAACCAGACGCCAACCTGAAAAACGACTGCTGCCAACAAAATAGGGCTGGAAATGGTTTTTCCTTGAGCGTGTTTCTCACTGCCGTCAGTCCATCAACTTCTGGGTCGGGATTCCAGGCGGCGTTGTTTCAGGGCCTGCAGGCTCAACAGCCAACAGGAAGGAGGCTCTGGTTGGTCCAATCACAGCGGATCAGAAATAAAAACACAAAACGGAGAGAAGAAGAAGAATCTGGACCAGATTCAGGCGTCGACGTGTTTTACACCAGTTCATGTTGAAATGAAGAGAAACCTGACAAACCGAACTCCATGACGACAACTTGTCACCAACAATGAAAACAACGTGAACAACATTTATATTCACTGTAAAGCAACAGTAATACCTGTACTTGTACCAGACCTCGGTGGAATGAGGCATTCTGGGTAAATCCAACCAAAGCTAACGTGTTAGCCTAGCGCTAGCAGCAGAAACGGCTCCTGGTCTAAAGAGAAATCAGCTAAAATCCTCCATCTTGTTTCCATGGTGAAGCAGGAAGTTGCTCTCAGTGTCTTCAGAGGTTTTAGTGTCGTTTCCTTCAGTGGTTGTTGGTGCAGCGCCGCCACAGGCCAGGAGGGGGAACAGCTGGTTGGACTCAGAGCGCTGGAGGAGGAGCAGAAGTTCTGGGTCCAGTAGAACCGGGTCAACCGGACCAACAGGAGGGAAACATCCTGACTCTTCTGCTGTCATTCTAACTTCTTACTGAGGAATTTCACACTTGTCTAAAAGTCCTGGCCTTGTTGTCCTCAGACCTGTGTTGGTCTCAGCACCGTCCTCAGCAGGAGACGGTTCTGGTTCCTGCAGCTTCCTCTGGTTTTCAAGGTGAAGTCCTCAGAGTTCTCTGGAGTCGGATCACTTCAGGTGAAGACGTGTTTTATGATGAAAGAGGACAAACGGACCCAAGCAGCAGGTCTCAGCAGAGCCACCTCCGACTCGTTTG
>CM065357.1:34183769-34223769 GCA_033032245.1 Poecilia picta | reverse complement strand
AGTGAAAGAATTACATGATAATAGTCTTTACCACCTATGTAAACTTTGCTGGTGAATGTTATAACACATAATATAGGTTTTATAATATGTCTTTCATATTCAAATTGCTCTGAAAGATCCACATTCCCATAAAACACCTAGATATTAAATACTTAGAGCTGAAATAAATGTAATCAGTAAAGATCCGTCCAGAAGAACTGGATCGTTCCTGAACGTCATATTACTATACTGCACTTTGGTCACAGCGTTGTCCCATATATGCGGCAACATGTGTCTCAGTACAGCTAGCTTAGCTTAGCTTAGCTTAGCTAGCATCCCGTCCACAGATCTTATCTTCTTTAATCTTTCCTTCCAAGTGACGCTAAAAGTTCAACAAAGTCCCACCGTCTGAAAGAAACGCTGCTGGTTTTACATGTCCATATCTATGATTTATGCAGCTATAATCGATTAGACAGACATCTTCTCCCGCTCAGAGGAAACAACTGCGCATGTCTGGAGTAAAGGTGGAGGCGGTGGGTGACAACAGACACTAAGTCACGTTATTGCTTAAATCCCTGAACTTCACATTTTAACGAACAAAAAACTCAACGAGACTTGGATGTAACGAGTAACGCGAGACTTTGTAGAACTATAGTGAAGTAGAAAGTACAGATACTGACTGTAAAATGTAGTGGAGTAAAAGTAGAAAGTATCCATTATTAAATCTACTTAAGTAAAGTACAGATACACGAAAATTGTACTTGCGTACAGTAACAAAGTACTTATACTTTGTTACTTCCCACCACTGGTTAACTGTTTGGCTGATACAGAAGAAAAAGGAGGAAGAGGAGGAGGAGGAAGGGCTACTTGATTCATGACAAGGAACCAGAAGTTTGAAGGGTGTCGACAGATAAGAGTGCAAGGGTAATTAACAAAAGAGAGAGGGACGAGGAGACAAAGGAGAGGGATGGAGAGGGAGGGAGGGAGAGAAGTGCCAAGAAGAATAAATGTCATAAAAGCTGTAATGACTTCACACAGAAAGAGGAGCTGCTGCGGGAGCGAGGAGATAAAGGAGGAAGAGGATGAGGCTGATGGCGGCCCAGAGCCTAATTCCAGTTTATAACAGGAAGGTGCTGCAGGCCAGCAGCCCTGGACACGCACAATTAACTTTATTCAAAATTAAAACTAAAAATAGAGGATCTGAAAGTAAACAAACACGAAAAGGAGAGAGGATGAAGGAGGCTTTGGAAACCGACATCAGAGTGGGCGGAGCCTAAGAACTGATCTGAGACAAGGACCGAAGTCCTCACAGTGACGGAAACCCAGACTAACATGAGAACAGAATCACTGCCTGGGTCCATCTGGACCTCCAGGCTGTCGGCTGACCCGGTGGGTCCGGTTCCTGGAAGGGGCTCCACTGCTCGGGTTTCTGCAGTGTTTCTTGGATTTCTTTATGTTTCTATCTGCCTACTTCATGTTGTCAGACAGGTTCTACTGAAGTAATATATTGCCGCCAATCAGGCCTCAGTTTGGCTAAAGAAGCTAAACTAACTGTAATATTAATAAATCATCCATGATGTTTTGCGTCAGTGTTTTTATTTATGGCATATTACAGTAAAATATTTACTTTTATTTTTCTATAAATCTATTTTTAAAGGCGTGTTTATGACGTGTTTTAAATGTGTTTATGACGTGTCTTTTATGTGTTTTGTGTTTATTACGTGTTTTCGACGTGTTTTGTGTTTTTGACTTCTTTTTGACGTGTTTTAAACAACATGTTTTGGATGTGTTATGGACATGTTTTTGACTTGTTTTTGACGTGGTTTTTGACATGTTTTAACATGTTTTGAACGTGTTTTTGACATGTTTTGTGTTTATTACGTGTTTTCGACGTGTTTTGTGTTTTTGACTTCTTTTTGACGTGTTTTAAACATGTTTTGGATGTGTTATGGACATGTTTTTGACGTGGTTTTTGATCTGTTTTAAACATGTTTTGAACGTGTTTTGAACGTGTTTTGTGTTTATTACATGTTTTTGACGTGTTTTGAAAGTGTTTTGAACGTGTTTTGAACGTGTTTTGTGTTTATTACATGTTTTTTACGTGTTTTGAACGTGTTTTCAACGTGTTTTGTGTTTATTACATGTTTTTGACGTGTTTTAAACATGTTTTGAACGTGTTTTGTGTTTATTACATGTTTTTGACGTGGTTTTTGACGTGTTTGAACGTGTTTGTGAACGTGTTCTAAACATGTTTTAAACATGTTTTGAACGTGTTTTTAACGTGTTTTGTGTTTATTACATGTTTTTGACGTGTTTTTGAACGTGTTTTGAACGTGTTTTGAACATGTTTTGAACATGTTTTGTGTTTATTACGTGCTTTTGACGTGGTTTTTGACGTGTTTTGAACGTGTTTTGTGTTTATTACATGTTTTTGACGTGTTTTGAACGTTATTTTGAACGTGTTTTAAACATGTTTTGAACGTGTTTTGAACGTGTTTTGTGTTTATTACATGTTTTTGACGTGTTTTGAACGTGTTTTGAACGTGTTTTGTGTTTATTACATGTTTTTGACAGTGTTTTGAACGTGTTTTGAACGTGTTTTGTGTTTATTACATGTTTTTGACTGTTTTGAACGTATTTTGAACGTGTTTTAAACATGTTTTAAACATGTTTTGAACGTGTTTTGAACGTGTTTTAAACATGTTTTGAACGTGTTTTGTGTTTATTACATGTTTTTGACGTGGTTTTTGACGTGTTTTGAACGTGTTTTGAACGTGTTTTGGACAAGCTCTTACAGAAGATTCGTGTTGTTTTCTGAGCAGTTGATCATCCAGCTGTTTACCTGCAGAGCCTCCAGGCTGCAGCAGGTTGAGGATAAACTTTGTCCCCTGGCTCACAGTAAACTCAGTTTCCTGCTGACTCCAGCAGAAGAAGCGGTCCGGGTCGGTGTCCAGGGCCGGGTCGTCGCCTGCAGCGCTGACCGGGGCTGGAGGAGTGACAGGGTCATGACCTCCTCTGGACTCTGAGGAAAAATGTGACTGGAAGTTTTCACAGCTACGTTTTTATTTTCTTTTGCTCTTTTTGCATTTTTGTCCAGAACCTGTTTCTGCAGACGGTTTAAACTTGTCAAGAGTTTCACCAAAACAGGACAGCAGCGGATCATCAGAGGAGACATCAGCAGGGAATCTTCAGGTCCTGACCTTTGACCCTGAAGTCAAAGCTGGGGTCGGGGCTCCATCAGCGTTGTGATTCTCTGTAAACTCAAAGTGAGTTCCTGGTTTCTCCGGGTTTCCCCTTCATCTGCTTGCGTTTCTGGTTCCTCCCCGTTTCCACGATAACACTGACAATCCTCTCATGACCTCTGACCTCCTCTTCCAAGAGTCTGCATCATTAATCTGCTCTCCGTTCTCCTGGGAAAGCTGGGATTGAGCCGCCATGTTGCTCAGCCTCAGGTGTGGAAATGTGGGCGGCCATGTTTTGTACCACGGAGAATATTCTGGGATGGCGAGTCGCCTGCCAGCTTCCTGCCTCTATATGTCAAGTGGAGCTTTAAAAATAGTGGGAACAGAGTTTCTGTCAGGCTGTGGTCGTCCAGCGCGCCGCGGTTTGCTCCAGTAAAATGTGTTGAGCTTAATTTTCTCCACATTTCCTCTCGTCGTCCTCAGGTCTTATTCTGTCCCCGTCGCCATGCCGATTCCTCCGCTCAGGGACCAATCAGAGCTCTCCTGCTCGCTTCTGTACCAGCCGTCCTCAGGGACCCAAACAGGCGGCGCCGACCCGGCGGCCGTCGGCAGGACGCCTCCGTGAGCAGAACCTCTGCAGCCCAACAGAGATGAACGGCGAAATGGGCCTCTGAGGATTCTGACGAACTTTAGACATTTTATTAGTGAAAGTAGAAAATATAAAGCCAGAGCAGAGAGACATCAGCAGGGTCATAAGGTCATCACCGAGACATCTGAAGTCCAGAGACAAAGATTCAGGTTCAGCCTGAGGTCAAAGGTCAGGTGTTTGTTCATCGTACAGATAGCCGCCGTCGCCATGGAGACGCTGCTCTGTTGCGATCCAGCAGGTTCCCATCAAACTGTCAAAGAAAAGGAACTTATTTGTGTTTCCATCAGAAGGTTTGGAGCGAGTCAAGCCGGCGACGCAGAGCGTGATGTCATCAGATGATGTCATCACGCAGGCCGAAGGAAACAGGAAGTGGAACCAGCAGCTGGACTGAGTTTGGTGGTGAACATCATCAGCACCTCAGACTGAAGCAGCTGAACTGCAGTGCTCAGCAGTTCAGCTGCAGACCGTTCACAGCGGTGTGAACGGTCTGCAGAACGCTGCAGCGTCCATCTCCTCCTTCTCCACCTCCTCCTCCTCCTCTTTTTACTGCACCTCCTCCTTCTCCTCCTCCTCCTACTTCTCCATCTCCTTCTCTTCCTTCCTCCTTCTCCATTTCCATCTCCTCCTCTTCTTCCTCCTCCTCCTCCTCTACCTCCTCCACCCTCTTCTCCATCTTCCTCTACTCCACCTCCTTCTCCTCCATCTCCTCCTCCTCCTTTTCCTTGATCTTTTCATGCATGTTTGAGAAATCTTTTCATCTCCATGGCAACCATTCAGCTGCAAAAGCCTGGGTGGGCCTAGCCCCGCCTCCAGCCGGACCGGGATCCACTCCCAAAACCAGAACCATTTTCCTGACGATGTGACTTCTGACCCGACGGATCCCGGCTGATCCTCCTGCAGCGTTGGGAACCAGCAGAGACCAAGAAAATGTCCCTCCAATAAAATCTAAACTGTTTCCTTTCATCAGATGTTCCAGCAGCGTTCAGCCTCATGGCGGGTCGCCTGCTGCCTCCACAGCAGAACCGCCATGACCGGACCGACCCGACTGCTTTCAGAACACAGAGGGATCCAGGATCGTCTCACTACACAAACCATATTTTATCCATGTTTTTGATTTACTGTGATAAAATCACAATGTTCTTCATTTTATTGTAATTTTTCTTTCATTTCTCTGTTTGGTTTTTTTAAAGACGTTATTTAGTTATAAACGTTTTAAATTTAATCATCAATATCTGCTCCTAAGCCAAAGCCAGAACTTTAACACCTTAATCTTAAAAATAGTATTTCATAAGTAAATACGTTTTTAAATTGCATAGAAAAGTCCTGAAGCGGGAACCTTTGTATCCACATGTTTCCGGTACGTCCATAAATCCTGTAACACCAGAAAACCGACCTGCTTCTCCTGGGCTTCGTTTCTGCTCCCAGTCAATCTGCTGGTTTTCAGTTAAATAAATGACAAAATGATTAAAGACTCTGATTAACTCAACTGAACATTTAAATTCTTAAAACCAACAGACACCATAAATCACCACATGGTGAAGAAAACAATCATTAAATGACTTTTTCACTGAAAAGCAAAATTTCATGAAATTTTCATGAATGATTTGTGTAGACCTATTTTTCCCATTGTTTGGTTAAATCTTAAAATTTAAATTGTTTAGTTTATTCTTAGCATTTGTTTGTTTTCCTAGTTGATTTATCATTAAAATATTTATTTGTTATTTAGAATAAGTATTTTGGTTAGTAATTCACTTAATAAGTTAATTAATTTCAGGTTGGGTTGTGGGTATTTCACGGTATAAATATGTGGGTCTTAGGTAGTTTATTATGCACGTGGTGGTCACAAGGTTTTTACCAGCCTGATAGTCACCTCGGTTTTTTTGTTAGTCAGTGAACAGGTGCAGGAATTAGACCCTAAGCCTGTAACTGACTGAACTGAAAAATAAAACCACACAATTATATTTTGACTTTTGATTATTTCTGCTGCGTAAACCAAATCCATGTGCATCAGGTGACTATTTGAGTTTGATTCACCTTTTGTTTTGATCACTTTTGAGTTTTTTGATTTTTGAATTTAATTTTGGGACAAATGGTCACTACAATTTGTTTCCGGGCTCCTGGAGGATGAACACTGGAGCGGGCTGCTCGGTCAGCTCGTCCTGTGAACTCAGAGGTGTTGGATAACGGACCAACATGCAGGCGTTGATCGGCATGCGGCTCCAGGCTGAGGAGCGTCTCTGTGGGGAAGAATGTCTGCGCGGGAAGACCGGGAATACCGGGAATACCGGGAATACCGACACAATGAAAAGCCACTTTGTCTTTGTTAGCGTGGCGGCAGACAAAGCGGCAGCAAGTGGGGCTTAGCAGCATGGAGGAGAGGAAGGCAGCTGGCAGCAGGTCGGGTTTCTGAGGCAGCGAGGAAAGCGTGGGAACCGGGCTGAGGACACCGGGGGGCCGGGCTTTGATTAGGCCGAGTGGGGGAGAGTCACTGATGAGCTGAACTGACCAGAAACAGCAAAACAACGATGGTTGAAACGTTTGGTTTCACTGCTGGTCCTGTCAGTCACCGTTGGTGATAACGAACTACTTTCCCAGCATGCATTTCACCAGCAGAGGCGCGTCGGATCCAAAGTTTAAACAAACCCAGTGAAACATGAAAACACGTCGTTCCTGTCATGAAAGCTGTGGTTCTGTCAGACATTTATTCCGGTCCGGACTCAGTCAGGTCCGGTCCGGTCCGGTCCAGACTCACTCAGGTCCAGTCCGGTCCGGTCCAGACTAACTCCGGTCCGGTCCAGACTCACTCAGGTCCGGTCCAGACTCAGGTCCGGTCCAGACTCTCTCAGGTCCGGTCCAGACTCTCTCAGGTCCGGTCCAGACTCACTCAGGTCCGGTCCAGACTCACTCAGGTCCGGTCCAGACTCTCTCAGGTCCAGTCCAGACTCAGGTCCGGTCCAGACTCACTCAGGTCCGGTCCAGACTCACTCAGGTCCGGTCCAGACTCTCTCAGGTCCGGTCCAGACTCACTCAGGTCCGGTCCAGACTCAGGTCCGGTCCAGACTCACTCAGGTCCGGTCCAGACTCTCTCAGGTCCGGTCCAGACTCTCTCAGGTCCGGTCCAGACTCACTCAGGTCCGGTCCAGACTCACTCAGGTCCGGTCCAGACTCTCTCAGGTCCGGTCCGGTCCAGACTCACTCAGGTCCGGTCCAGACTCTCTCAGGTCCGGTCCGGTCCAGACTCACTCAGGTCCGGTCCAGACTCTCTCAGGTCCGGTCCAGACTCTCTCAGGTCCGGTCCAGACTCACTCAGGTCCGGTCCAGACTCAGGTCCGGTCCAGACTCTCTCAGGTCCGGTCCGGTCCAGACTCTCTCAGGTCCGGTCCAGACTCACTCAGGTCCGGTCCAGACTCTCTCAGGTCCGGTCCAGACTCACTCAGGTCCGGTCCAGACTCACTCAGGTCCGGTCCAGACTCTCTCAGGTCCGGTCCGGTCCAGACTCACTCAGGTCCGGTCCAGACTCTCTCAGGTCCGGTCCAGACTCTCTCAGGTCCGGTCCGGTCCAGACTCACTCAGGTCCGGTCCAGACTCTCTCAGGTCCGGTCCAGACTCTCTCAGGTCCGGTCCAGACTCACTCAGGTCCGGTCCAGACTCAGGTCCGGTCCAGACTCTCTCAGGTCCGTCGGTCGAGACTCTCTCAGGTCCGGTCCAGACTCACTCAGGTCCGGTCCAGACTCCTCAGGTCCGGTCCAGACTCACTCAGGTCCGGTCCAGACTCTCTCAGGTCCGTCCGTCCAGACTCACTCAGGTCCGGTCAGACTCCCCAGGTCCGGTCCAGACTCTCTCAGGTCGGTCCAGACTCACTCAGGTCCGGTCCAGACTCAGGTCCGGTCCAGACTCTCTCAGGTCCGGTCCGGTCCAGACTCTCTCAGGTCCGGTCCAGACTCACTCAGGTCCGGTCCAGACTCTCTCAGGTCCGGTCCAGACTCTACTCGGTCCGGTCCAGACTCACTCAGGTCCGGTCCAGACTCTCTCAGGTCGTCCGGTCCAGACTCTCTCAGGTCCGGTCCAGACTCATCTCAGGTCCGGTCCGGTCCAGACTCACTCAGGTCCGGTCCAGACTCTCTCAGGTCCGGTCCAGACTCTCTCAGGTCCGGCCAGACTCCAGGTCCGGTCCAGACTCTCTCAGGTCCGGTCCAGTCCAGACTCTCTCAGGTCCGGTCCAGACTCTCTCAGGTCGTCCAGACTCTCAGGTCCGGTCCAGACTCCTCAGGTCCGGTCCAGACTCACTCAGGTCCGGTCCAGACTCAGCCGGTCCGGTCCAACTCAGGTCCGGTCCAGACTCTCTCAGGTCCGGTCCGGTCCAGACTCTCTCAGGTCCGGTCCAGACTCACTCAGGTCCGGTCCAGACTCTCTCAGGTCCGGTCCAGACTCACTCAGGTCCGGTCCAGACTCACTCAGGTCCGGTCCAGACTCAGTCCGTCAGACTCTCTCAGGTCCGGTCCGGTCCAGACTCACTCAGGTCCGGTCCAGACTCCTCAGGTCGGTCCAGACTCTCTCAGGTCCGGTCCAGACTCAGGTCCGGTCCAGTCACTCAGGTCCGGTCCAGACTCTCTCAGTCCGGTTAGACTCTCTCAGGTCCGGTCCAGACGTCCTCAGGTCCGGTCCAGACTCACTCAGGTCCGGTCCAGACTCATCTCAGGTCCGGTCCAGACTCTTCAGGTCCGGTCCAGACTCTCTCAGGTTCCGGTCCAGACTGGGTCCGTCAGACTCCGTCCGGTCCGTCCGGTCCAGACTCACTCAGGTCCGGTCCAGATCTCTCTCAGGTCCGGTCCAGACTCACTCAGGTCCGGTCCAGACTCTCACTCAGGTCCGGTCCGCGTCGTCAGACTCTCTCAGGTCCGGTCTCAGACTCTCTCAGGTCCGGTCCAGACTCCTCAGGTCCGGTCCAGACTCACTCAGGTCCGGTCCAGACTCTCTCAGGTCCGGTCGATCCTCAGGTCCGGTCCAGACTCACTCAGGTCCGGTCCAGACTCTCTCAGTGGTCCGGTCCAGACTCTCTCAGGTCCGGTCCAGACTCACTCAGGTCCGGTCCAGACTCTCTCAGGTCCGGTCCAGACTCACTCAGGTCCGGTCCAGACCTCTCATCGGTCCGTCCCGGTCCGGTCCAGACTCATCTCAGGTCCGGTCCAGACTCTCTCAGGTCCGGTCCAGACTCCTCAGGTCCGGTCCAGACTCTCTCAGGTCCGGTCCAGACTCTCTCAGGTCCGGTCCACTCTCTCAGGTCCGGTCCAGACTCACTCAGGTCCGGTCCAGACTCACTCATCCGGTCCGGTCCAGACTCACTCAGGTCCGGTCCAGACTCTCTCAGGTCCGGTCCAGACTCACTCAGGTCCGCGGTCCAGACTCACTCAGGTCCGGTCCAGACTCTCCACACAGACTGTGTGAGGAGTCCTGTGATTGGTCAGAGGTTTGTTCTTGTGTTTTATGCAGAATTATTTGTATTTTCTCTTCATCTCGTCCTTTCCTCTGAATGAATGAATGAATGAATGAATGAGGAATTTTCTTTGTCAGTCTGTTTTAAATGTCTAAAAACTCCTGCATGTAATCGATTTTATAAGCTGTCACCATGTCGACGGTCCGTCCAGATTATCTGTCCCAACTTTCCTCAGACCGGAGAGAATCTGTCCAGCTGAGAAGTGAAGAACTGAAGCAACTAGAGCAGAGCAGAGTCTCCAAGTCACGAATGTGGTAACAGAGCCAGTCACAGCAAAACATATCCATAAAACGTCCCATCAAACAATGTGTTGGACGAGTCCTTCGCTCAGGACGGCGTCACGCTGCAGCTTGATTCTGATTCTGAGGAATTTTCCCGGATACAGATGAAAACTGCTCTGATTTTATTGATAAAATATATTTATGCACACAAATGTTTTCTGTTTTTGTATCTCTTTATTATAGATCTAGAGTCACTGAAGGGGCCGCCGTTTGCAGACGGGGGACCCTGAACTCTTCCTTACACGCTTCGGTTCACATGTGTCAAACTTAAGGCCCGGGGGCCAAATCTGGGCCGCCGTAGTGTTTTATGTGGCCCCCAGACTCCATGATGTTTTTCAACAAGTTGTTGAAAATTAGAATTTATTCTCATTCAACTTACCTGGTTACATGATAATCAAATCTAAGAAGAAAATTCCCAGCTCTCCTCTGAGTGCTTCAGGGTGTGTGTGTCTGTGCGCGCGTTTGTTTATAATCCCTTGTGGGGACGATTTTCCTGACATATACTAAGTTGTGGGGAAACCCTGTTTTAGGGTCAGGGGTCAGAGTTAGGACTAAGGTGTGAATTGAGTTTTGGTTAGGAAAAGGGTAAAGGTCAGGTTTAGGCTGTAGAAATGAATGGAAGTCAATGGAAAGTCCCCACAAAGATAGCTGCACAAACGTGTGTGTGTGTCACATACAGCAGCTGCTTGATCTCTCTCTCTCTCTCTCACTCTGTTTGTCCGCCTCCAGTCAGAAACTGAGGCGAGACGCAACATTAAGATGTGAAACGAGGGAAAAAGGAGAGAAAGTGTGGGAGCGACAGCCGGCCATCGACTTTCTGCAGCCGAGGAAGGAGGGAAGAAAACAAATTAGGAGAGAAGACAGGAGGATGAAAGAGGGACCTCGTGTTGATCAGCCTGGGCAGACATGAATACCAACGAACCGGCAGGAAAACCTGCTGCCGCTGGACAGCAGGACCTTTAACTGAAGCTTAACCTCTGACCTTCAGGCGGCTCCACAGGCCACGCCCACTGCGCTCCGATCACAGGAACCACAGAAGAAGAACTCTGGATGAGAAGCTTTGATCAGCTCAGTTCAAGCCCAATGAGGCGAGTGAATCTGAACCAGCAGGGGAACCAGTAGGGGAACTGGGGGACCGGCAGGGGAACTGGGGGACCAGTAGGGGAACCAGCAGGGGAACCAGTAGGGGAACTGAGGAACCAGCAGGGGAACTGAGGAACCAGTAGGGGAACTGGGGAACCAGTAGGGGAACCAGCAGGGGAACCAGTAGGGGAACCAGTAGGGGAACTGAGGAACCAGCAGGGGAACTGGGGAACCAGCAGGGGAACCAGTAGGGGAACCAGTAGGGGAACTGAGGAACCAGCAGGGGAACTGGGGAACCAGCAGGGGAACCAGTAGGGGAACCAGTAGGGGAACTGAGGAACCAGCAGGGGAACTGGGGAACCAGTAGGGGAACTGGGGGACCGGCAGGGGAACCAGCAGGGGAACCAGCAGGGGAACCAGTAGGGGAACTGGGGAATCAGTAGGGCTGGGTGAGTGACCCGACCCCCTGGGCTCTAAAGAGAGAATCTCTTTTCTCATCCTCTGTTCTTCTCTTCAAACTAGCATTGGACGGATGAAGCTCCTGACAGGAAGAAGACTGAGTTAATGATCCTTTTGTTAATCAAATATTGAAACAAGTGAGAAAAAACATTCTAAAAGTCTCTTTACATATTTATTTCTGTATTTTTATGGAAATATTTATGAGCCTCTGACCCAGAGACAACAGCAGGAAGTGGAATGAAACCTTATTTCAGCTGCTGTGAAATCTTTTTGTCTCCCAGGTGAAAGACTGGTGACTTACCCACTGAGCTATACAGTCAGCCAGTGAGTGTGAGAGCCACTATGAAACATCCAAGATCCATAAATACTGAGGATGTCACTGTTGTATCATTTTTTGTATCTTTTTCTTTTTGCCCCAGCCTGGATTTGACCCTGGGTCTCCCGGGTGAAAGATGGTGGGATGGGCTCTCCCATCCTCTATATAAGCTGAAAAATGATATTCAGCACAAAGTCAAAGTTTGACACTTAGCCCCGATCACATGCTTGGATGTACGAGAATTCTTTTGATAACTTTTCACCTTCAATTTCCCAAGAGTGAGCTGAGTGAGGTCGAAAGTCTGTATCTCAAAAGCTGTCGGAGGAGTTCGATCAGATCCAAAGTCTATAATTCGCAGGAAATGGTGGCTTTGATCCAAAATGGCCGACTTCCTGTTGGGTTTGGACCATGGCTCCAAGAGACTTTTTTGTAGGTCCTGACAAGTTACACATGTGTACCAAGTTTCATAATTGTAGGATACAACATGGCTAGAGACAAAGTTAAACATCGGTCTTCCTGATCACCAGAATTCATTTCAGAGTTAAATCCCTAAATGTTTTCCTTCCACCTGATTTTCCTCCTCAGATCAGGCTCAAGTTTAAGACTGATGGTGTAAAAAAGAGGAAAATCCAATCATGATCAATTTTTAAAATAATGATAACATATTCAGATGATTTTACCTCTCATTCAGTTTAATTAAAAACAATCTGACCAGAGAAACTCCACCGTTTGAATCAAACCACCAGATTTTTACAGCTTAAATGTGTGTTTTCCTGGTTTCTCTGTCATTCTGTTGCAGCTTTGCAGCACACAGAGCCGTTCCTCTTCCAGAGCCTCACATTCAAACCTCTGAAGCTGCAGAAACGGTTCATTAAGGCAGAAAGGGAATGAAGCAACAACTGGAGACGCTGCGGCTCTGCAGGTATAATTAGCTGCATTGATTGCAGAGCACTCCGCCGCTCTTCCAAATGGCTCCAGCTAACATCCGTCTCCTCCTGCGACTCTGAAATATTTTAAACGCTCTCTGTGTTTCCTGTTTGTGTTTGCTGAGCATCGGCATTTATATCCTGACATGTGGCTGCAGGAAAGATCCCTGCATCAGCAGCTCAGAGGTCGTCTGAGGTCAAACCTTCAGCTCTTCATCCTCACGGCCACAACAAACACATGAGGTCCAAACCGACAGATCGACCAGGAAAACGGACCAGAGCGAATCCTCACAGCAGACAGGAGATGTTCAGCTTTCAGCTCTTATTTTTATTAAATCCATGTCTTACGTTCTGTCTGATTATTTTTCCGGAGAAAATAAGTGGAACTAATATAATTTTTTTCTGATTAGAGAATAAATAACAGAAAGAGACATTACATCTGTTAGGATCCTGACAGTTTTGTGGTTTGTTCTTTATTTTATTTCTTTCAGTTTTTCCTTTTATTTTTACTTCAGTTCTTTTTATTGGTTCTAGTTATGTTCTTCTCTTATTCGCCGTAGGTTTTATCATGTTTCTTCTGTCTAGTCATTCATTTCCCAGTCCTTCTGAAGCACCTCTTTCTCAGTCAGTCCTTGCTGGTTCCTCCCAATCTTCCACAGTTTTTCTGCATCCTCATCGTGTTTTCCTGGTTTTTCTTTATTATTTATGTTTGACATTGGCTTTGTGTATTTTTGTAAGTTTGTTTCTTTTTTTATTATTATTAAATTTGCAGGTCAACGTCTCGATTCTGTTGCGTTTGGATCTGTCTGTAAACACTAATCATGACGATATCAGCACTGAGCAGTTTTACCAGATCATGCAACATTCAGGGGAAAATAATATAATTTGTGATAAATATGAATCTTTTACCCAGTAAAGTGGAGGTCATCATCCCTGTCCTCCATGTCAAATGCTTCTCTATGGGCTGTTTGTAAAGTTATACATTAATATAAACGTCAGTCATTTTTATACTGTTAAAAATTAAAAAAGGACGTTTCACCATATTATTCATTGAACATTTAGTTCTAGTTTAAATGTTTGGCTCCACTCCAAATTAAATATTAATTTTTTAGCTAATATGAAAATTCACTTGCTGATAACCAGAAGTGTACTATCAAAATAAAAGCATGGTGTTGAGAACCTCTTCATGAACTCCTGCTGCTGAGTCTGAATGCTTCAGCGCTGAATCGTCGCTGTAAATCCGTTAAACGCCTTTAAAACGGCTCATCGGAGAAAAGAGGAAAAGAATCGATGATGATGAAGAGGAGAGAGGAAGGAGTTCATAAAGAAGTTCAGAAGATTCGGCTTTTATTTTGGTAGTCCACTTCCAGTTATCGGCAAGTGAATTTACATATTAGCTAAATATTTAGCCAATTAAACATCTAGTTTGAAAATGAGACAATAATAAATGATCAACATGGAGGAAATATGAACCAGTGTCTCTTATGACAGACAAAATTATTGCTGTTAAATTATGACTGCAACTTTATAAATCATCACAACTTCCCTGTTGCTGCAAATCTGACAAAAATCAAATTTAAAACATTGTTTCCTTTTTATTTGGCCCTGAATTCATTTTGTTGCTTTTGTTTAATTATCAGGCTTGTAGCAGCGCTGAGCAGTTTGATTGACCAGGAGAAGTTTTATTTTACCATGAATTATTGTGTGACCTGCAGTAAAATAGGAGCTTCGTGTCCATCAGGTCCGTCGGGTCCATTGGGTCTGTCCTTCTGTTGGTTTGTCCTTCTGTTGGTTTGTCCTCCTGTTAGTCTGTCCTGTCGTTTTGTCCTGTTGTTCCATCGGTCTGTCAGTCTGTCCTCCTGTCTGTCGTTCTGATGTTCCTCAGTAGAACAAAGAGCCGACCCGGTTCAGAAACAACAACATGCTAAATATTTCACAAAGCTCTGCTGGTCCTCTGCTTTTAGCGGAGAGAGTTCATCTCCACCCGCAGCACAGCCTCATCTGAGGATCACAGCACAACTGAGTTTGTGCTTTTAAACAGGATGTTTGTGTTTCTAATCTGAGCTGAGATCATTTACAGCTTCTGTGTTTCCTCTGTAAACATCATTATCCCAGCAGCTCTGAAAACTGGAACGTTTCAGGAAAACCTGAACACAAACAACACAAAATACTTCACAAATATCACAACAGTGAAAATGTTCAGTTATGGTCATGTTACTATTACCCAGAGTTCCTCTGGTTCCAGGTCCAGGTAAAGTGTTTGAAAAAGCTGAATGGAAAACTCAGCATCCTCCCATCTGTGTCATTTGTAACGTCTAACCTGTAAGCTGTGTTGATTCGCTGTTTCCAAATGAAAGATGTTTTAGCTCCTGACGTCCAAACATGTAGATGAACCTGACTGGACTCTGTCAGATTAATTATCCACGGTCTGAGAGCCGACTGAGGAGTTTCAGAGGGAATGAAGGAGAAACGCAGAGGAAATGAGACGGGAGGACAAGAGGAGCTGCAGCCGCAGAAATGAGATACAGACAAGAGAGCAAGTCTGTCTGCATTGATCCGCACACAGAGCACAATGATCTGGGCTTTCTCATATGTACAGTCATCAGATACCATATCTCCTCTGAAAGCCAAATAATGTGTCACATTTTGGAGATACAGCCTCCAGTCAGCTGTGAATGAGAGTCGGAAAGATGAGAAAGGGAAGTGAGGAGAGGAAATGAAAAACAGAGGGAGGAAGACGAAGTGGCAGAAGGAAGAGAAATGAATCAGAAGAATAAACAAAACAATAACTGAGCGGCAAAAAGGGAGAAAGTGAGAAATATGAGTCTGCTGGGAAACAAGTGGGAGAACATCAGAGGTTTCTGCAGAGTTCAAACCTTAGAAAGTTTCTAACAGAGAAGCTTCACAAGGAGCATCGAGCTTATTGGAACGGCGTCTTACCTACAAACCGAGTGTGGAGCGGCCTCACCGGGAACCAACGGAAATCACCATGGGAACCAGAGGGAAGGCGCTTTCGGATCGGGACGGTTGGACCTGGGACTGCTGTGATCGAGAACGTTGGGTTTCCTGCACAGAATCGTCAGAAAATGTCAGAATACAGAAAGAATTCACCAGGATTAAAAACTGCTCCATTAATCTGCAGTGAATTTCCTCCTTTCTCTCTTCTGACACACAAAGGCCTTTAAAATGGCTCTGAAGAGCTGAAGCTAAATGTTTGCTATCTGAAAGTACATCTGACATCTTAAAAATTATTATGACTATTAGTCTAAACAGTAAAAGAGATAATTTACTTTATAACTAGTCAAAACGTAATTGTTTTTGTCTGAGATTACCAAAATAAAACAGGAAGTACGATCCAGAGGGAGACAGAACCAGTAAATGGACCCAAAGTCTTTTGTTTTTATGTAAAATTCATTTTTATCTCACTTCTAATACTCTAACTTTGATGAAACAATCCAGATTTCTTCTTTTTAAAAGGATAACAAACAGATCTCCAAACTACAAAATAAAAGCACCAGCAGACTAAAGCTACAGAAAACCTGAAACTGGGACACTGTACATTTATTTCTTCATTTTCTCAAATTATTCTGTGTTTTATGATATTTTAAACTTGCTGACAGTCTTTAATCATCTCTTTCTGTGTTTTCTCCAATAAACCCCAAACCGGAGGGTTTTATGAAGCTAAACGGCTTCAGGCCCGTCTCACGCTGCAGGACGTCCACACTGATCCACTCAGGCAAAGACGTTCATTTATGGCTGTTTATCAGAATGTTGGATGGAGCAGAGGAAGTGGAGGTCAGCTGGGTGTGGATCCAGGTCATCAGTCAGATCAGAGAAACATTTCCCACTTCATGCTTTTCATAAACTCCCTGAAGTGGAAATTAAAATCCTGATCGTTTGTCACAATCATGTTTTCTAATTCACGGACGAAACGGCGCGGCAGCAGGCGAGTGGGAAGCTTTTAATCTGAAACTGACAGGAACTGATCAGGTCCACCTCGCTGCAGCAAACAGGAAGAGGCGGGGCGGGACGCTGTCAGCCTCAGACCTTATTTGGAAATGGGACCATTGCACTCCGGAAGTGAAGGGGGCGCTATTTCTTGTACTTCCGTTTTTATTTTCTTTTGAAATCTGTGATGTATTTTCACCTTTAGGAAGGAGTTTCACTCTCAGAGTGTATTTCAACGTCTCTCTTTTATTACTTCGGTAAAACTCACAGTTTTTACCAAACTCTGTAGTTTTCGGCGTACTTCTAAATCTGCTCCTTAGTCGCATCTTTTCGGGCTTTCTACTGCCTCTAGTGGCGAGGGGTGGTAACACAACTAATATAATTACGTTACTAAATCAGAATACCGCAAAGTCTTTATTATTTACTATTAATTCTGGCATTACTGGAACCGTAAAAGATAAATTATCTTATAAAACAACATATTTTTTCATTTTCTTAAGGAAGTAGAGCTAATTAAATGAGATAAAGAAGAACAGAAAGTGATTCCAGTTTTACTTGATGACCAACCTGTTGACACTGGCAAATTTTAAATACCTTGACGATCAGTAGAGACAGTTTGAATCAGTAGAATCTGTTTGGATCAACAGATTTAATCCGACTTATATTTGCTGAGTCAGAGAAACGTGGGAAACGTGCAGGAAATGTTAAAACAGAAACTGATTTTGCTTTTATTTACAGAAAAATGACCTAATTAAAATGTTTCCTCTCTTGTCAGAAACATCTGATGAGTGAGATCAGATGTTTCTGATCTGTTCAGAGGTCATGTGAATGGTGGCAGCGGGCTTTGACTGGTCCGGCCGGCTGGCTAATTGCACATGAAGAGGGTGAATTTAGATTAACTCCAGCTATTAAATATTTCAGAAGCAGTTTCTATAGTTGTGAAAGTGCTGAGTTCAAGCTCATTATGCACCAGCATTTGTCTGCATTTCTATCTTCAGAGCTGCATTAGTTGTTGGAGGCACTTAAAGCCCATTAGTTACCTGCTGGGTCAAAGATTTCTCCTAAACCAGCAGGCTTGATTAAAACGCGGAGAGCTAAAAATATTTCATTATATGCTCTGCATTAACTTCAAATTAAGGAAGAAATGAAGAGATCGCCTGTGAAAGTTGGAGAGTTTAACAGAAAGGTCCAGAAGAATTTCTTCAGCTGATCCAGGAGCGAAATCATTGCAGGCAGAAAATCCTGAAAAACACAAAGAAGATTTAAAACCAGATCGTTTCTGTACTGGATGCTGAAGCTGCTTGTAAAAGAGAAAATGTTGTGATTTGTGTTTTCTGTGAAGTTATTTTGAGATTTTCTGTGTTTTGTCCTGTCCTCCCTGTTGATTGATCCCAGCTGTGTCTAGTTTCCTGATTACCCTCCCAGAGTGTTTAAGTCCACCTGTTGTCTTTGTCTCTTGTCGGATCCTCATCATGTCACGTCGTCAGTCTGTTTCCCTGTGCCGCCTCCGTTGGACATTCATTAAATCAATCTTCACTCCTACCTGGGTCTGGCTGCGTCCTGCTACTCACCTCACCAAACCGAACCACAGATCATGACAGAAAATAGCCACCAAAAATAACGTGGATGTGATTTTGGGGCGAACTCCCAGAATCCTCTGCTGAGCTGCTCCATGTTCATTCATGTCTTTATCTTCAAACTGCACTGATGAATCTGGATTTAATAGTTTTCTGCTTCTTTCTGCTTTTTGTGAACCTGGTTGCTGTGCTGCAGTTTCTGAGATGATCTGATTTAAATATCCTGATAACCGAACCGGATGCAGCAGCTGCTGATGGTGATGATCTGAGTCTCACCTGAAGTTCTGCTGGTTCTGGACCTGAACTGAGCCGGGAGGTTCTGCAGCTCCTCGTTCTGCTTCCATCTCTCTGATCTCAGACAGAAACAAGCCTAAAAATGCATCTGCAGATTTGTAATGAAAGCTGACAGATAATGGCAGCAGGCGCTGATTTACCGCGGCTCCCAACTGTTCCTCACTCATAAAACATGAAATATATCCTCGGTGTTCTCACACAGTCAATCAGCAGTGTTCACTAATGCCGATTGTTGCTGCAGGCTGTAGATAAAACCGTTTGTGTGAATCAAAGCAGAGGCTTAATTCCCCGGGTGGATCCGGTTCTGCCGGCTCGGCTCGGCTCGGCTCGGCCGTCGACTTGTTGCTGCTGCCCTGCAGCTTCTGGCCGACGTCCAGATCTGGGAATGAAAGGGCAGAAACTTCAAATGAAGGGAAAGTGGATGTGAAGCCAAACAGAAACATGTGGGAGCGTCCTGAAGCACGGCCTCCTACGGACGGATCAGAACCAAACAGAACCACCACAGGCTCCCAATCTGTTTCACTCCCAAACAACAAGGGAGCAAAACCCAGGCGGGCGGCTCAACTTTATTCTAACTACAGCATGGACCTTAACATGTTAGTTTCAATTCAGTTTTAATTCTTATTTTTATTTATTTTTTATAAACAAAAGTTTCTGCCAGAACCTTTGTATTTGTGTGTTTCTGGTAGACCCATAAATCTGACGGACAAGCTAATGAGACACAGGAGATTTAAACCGACTGAAACGTTTCACTGCCACCTGAAGATCAGCATCTCCACCCACAGCATGATGCTGCCCCCACCATGCCCAGCCAGCCTCATAGTGTCACAGGAATCCACTTGTTTACATATTATGCTTTGAAAATGTTTATTTACCCTTTATTAGATCAGTGTTTCCCAACCCGGGTCCTCATTCTCTCTGCCCTGCATGTTTTAGGTGTTTCCTTGCTTCAGTCCAGCTGATTTCAATCAGTCACTGATTAACAGGTATTTGTTGAACTGCAGTCAGTTGAATCAGGCACATTAAAGCAGGGAAACCTCTAAAACATGTGGGACAGTGAGCCTTGAGGACCAGGGCTGGGAAACACTGTATGAGAGGACTTTGGTTGAGCCTGGGGTGAATGCGGTTGTGGAGGGCGTCACCAGGGGGCAGTGTGGCCTGAAGGCCGTGGGATTGAACCGCCTTGCAGCTCCCGCTGGTTCCTGTCTCATTATTTCTGCTGTTCATTATTGCATGAGACGTTTACGAATCACATATAGCAAGACTGTATGTGATTCCGCTGTTTTAAATTTAACTGGTATGTTTAACTTTAGGAAAGTTAAACCTGCGAACCGAACCGTTGCTCAGCAACACCAGGCTGCGTAATGGCGGCGCTCCACCACAATCCGAAACGCTGTCATGAGAAAATGGTTCTAGTTGTGTTATTGGCTTTGTTTGTATGTTTAGCTATCGTTTATTTTTGCTTTGGGAAAAAAAGAAACGTGTTGGTTATCAGGCCAAGCGGAAGAGAATATGATTTCAGTCGATGCGTCGTAACTTGGTAAGCTTCTGATTGGTGGATCCAGCTAAGCAGTTTAAATGGTTCCTCAGACAGTAGCTGGGAGTTAGTGGCCGTTTTTGTCCGTTATGTTCGAAATACAAATAAAACATATTGGCTCCTCATGGATTATTGATTATTATTGGACCTTCAGCTGAACGGAGCCAGAACCACCAGAACCACTTCCTGCTGGCCTCTTTACATCAGCTTATCATGGAAAACCAGAACCTGGAATGTTTGTGTCCTGGTAAACGTTCAGTCACCTCAAAGCAGGACATTTACCCAGAATGCAACAGTGCAGAATTAAATCTTTCTGAAATCCTGTTTCCTTCGCCGTGTCCAAACAAATGTTGTGTTCAGGCGCAGCGGGAATGTGAGCCGCTAAGCGGAGTTTAGCTCCACGTCAGGAATGGGATTTGGATTGTCTCCCTGCTCTTCTTCTCTTTCCTACTTTCTCTGAATCACTTTTTGATCCGTTTGGTCAAACAGGAGGGATTTTTGTCTGAGGTCTCGTTCTGCAGCCAGAGCGTTTTTATCTGATTAAAACGTCCAGAAGGTTTTTACTGTTGCTAAGACAACGTGTTCATTTACAGAAACAAACTCATCCAAATATGTTTGCTCTCAGGAATCTGGAGGCGATGAAGGAACGTGTCTGGAATCTCAGGAATTCCCCTGCAGCTCAGCCCTTTGCTTCCCTGGTTCTGGCACCTGATTGGTGGATCGGACGGACGGCGCGAAACATTCTGCAGGATCCAAACATGGAGGGAAAAACTCACCTGTCCAGGTAGAAACTACCTCCATTGACTTTCTACTTGGCTTTTAAAAAATATTTAGGTTAAAGTTTAAAATGACTATAAATTGCTTCTGCTTGCAAATCTAATACATTTTTATCCATAGAAGTAGCGAAAAATTTAATTTTTTATTTTAAATATTTGCAAAACATAGTTATGAAAATAAAATCTGTATTTTAAAACCAGTTTTTTAAGTTGTCTTCAAGGTGTTTTTCATCACCAAGAATCAAGTTTTCCTTTCTTAATGTTTGAATAAAATCCTTTAAGGGTCAAAAAGTTTTGTTTTTGATGACATTAGATGAGTTTAAATGAGATGTTTTTTTATACACATCATCGTTTCTTTATGTCAAAAAAAAGAAACGATGATGGATTGCTATTTTGTTAGGAATCCTGAGAATTGCTAACAAAATAAAAAATAAGTTATTAATAATAATAATAATGATAATAATAATGATTACAAGAAAATACTCTTCTGTAAAACTGTTAATGTTGGATCATTTATTTCTCGTCCAGTTTGGTTTCTGTAGATCAGGAGGAAATGATCTGCAGTTGAATCATCATCTCAGATCTCATGCATGCAAACAGCCTTCGCCTGTCATGCTCTGCGTCTCTTTTGTTGTTTCTTCCTTTGTTCGGTTTCTCATCGGTCCCGATGTGTCGTTGGTTTGCCTCACAGACTGAATGTTTAATAGACAGAAAGGCGGCAGTAAAACACAAAGGAGGCGAGTGATGGAGGAAACGAGCCGCCTGTCTGCAGAGAGGAGCTGCGGTTTCAACGCGTCACTCAGGTTCAAAGAGACGAAGGAGCCGAGCTCAGTTTCACTAAACCTGAAGCAGCTCCTCCACATGCTGATTGGTCCGTGTTGGTTTGATGAGGCGGCGCTGAAGACGGAGTTTCCAAACCAAACACTGACGTCTCCTGATCCAAAGCTGCTTGTCTCCTGAAGCCGATCCGTCGTTTGGTCCCAACTCAGGCCAAGAACTAAAGGCATTAGAGTGATTAGAGTGATGACAGGAACAAGACCAGAGTCAGCTGGGCTTTACTTCTGTCATGTGGTGAGGAGGTTTCATCATCATCACCATCATCACCATCATCATTCATATCATCATCATCATCATCATCATCATCATCATCACCATCATCATCATCATCATCATCATCACCATCATCATCATCATCCTCATCCTCCTGCGTCTGATCAGGATCCGTTTGGAGCACAAACCCTTCATGATGAACTGCTGCTGGATGTTTCAGTTTCATTTCTCCGTTTTGGTGGAAGATAATTGAGGCTCACAAAGACGACAGATTTATTTTGAAGAAACAGTTTCCATTTCTTCTTATGAACAAAACACAGGAAGTAGAGAACAAGATTCAGGATAAATACAATGTTTAGGTGATGATACAAAACGTCAATTATGTCAAATTTAAGTTGGTGCTTGATGGTTGTAATTTTTCAAGACTGAATATAATCTGAAGTGAGTTGATGCTTTAGCATCAGCTAAATGCCGTGTTCAGCTGGTGCTGGTTTCCTCCAGGATGTCCAGGCGGCGCCAACACCTCCACCTGCCGGTCCGAGTCGGACGGAGACCAAGGTGCTGATAGGCTGCAGCAGAGAGAGAGACGCCAGCAGGACGTTCAGACATCTGAGCTACCAACACATTTGACCCGGTCAACCCATCTGGGTCCATCGGACTCTCACTCGAATCCCACCCGCCATTTGTAAAAACTTCTGCAGTGTTTGGTCTCGCTGCCTGCAGGCTGAGCAGAACGTTCAACAGATTCTCCTGTTTCTTTAATCATAAAACATCTGTAATTATAGCAGTGAGGAGTTTTAGGGCTGCTGACCATTTCTGCTCTTCAGCATGTTTTACTGCAGCCATTAAACGCTTCCTTTACTCTGTCTGTAGAAAGTGCGCCTAGCTCAGCGCTTCTGCGTTCATCTGTGTGAAATTGCTCTCATGCTTTCACTTACTGAGCCACATTAAAAGACTTTCTCATACTTTGTGTCAGAAGGAGCAGATGTATCCACGGCAGACACAAAGAAGCTTCATTTAGGGAGAAATGCAAAACCAGGAGCAGCTCACAGAGACTCCATCTGTCTGCAGAGCCACAGGAGACGAGTTGTGAAGGTTTCAGATGCGATGCGCCCATATCATTACCCCCACAATGTATTTCCACTCCTTTCCGTTTAACCAGGCTCCATCGGTCCTCGGCCGCCGCTGGAAGCCGCTTCCCTTTGGGCTCGGCTGCAGCTCTAAATGTGAACGCATGCTTCTGCTTCACACCTTCCTGCTGAGGAGGAAGACTTGATGTGGCAGCGAGATGCATGAGAGCATCCTCAGTCTCATCGTGTTACCTTCATTCACCCGGCTCTCTGGGTGTGTGAACAGACGAGGTGTGATGTCCTGTGGAAAGTGTTTGTGAGGACAACGTGTTTTGTGGATGCTGAAGGTGTTTCTGGGTGAGAAGCATCGGTGGTGAATCCTTTGAGAAACCATGGCGACGCGTCTTTTGAACGAACCGAAGCTTTTCAGGACGGCTGGGTGCTGAGCGGGTCAGAATCCGCTCACACAGAGGAACCAGACTTTAAAACCACAGAGAGACGTGTGGTTTTCCTATGAGGATTACCCATAATGCTTTGGTCACTGAAGGTGAATGCAGTTCAAGCTTCAACCAGCAGATAGAGCATTTCAGCAGATGTCAACTATTTTTTCGACGGAAGCGCACCAACGAAGTTTTGTGGATATTTGTAACGGAAACGCAGCTTTTCCTGCTTCCAGCAGGGATCGTGTTTCGTTTTCTGTTCACGTATTTTCAGAGGCTACTTAACCCTGGGAAAGGTCAAAGGTGAAACGTCCAGGGCTCCGGGTTTCGTCCGGATCTGATCTCAGTGGGTTGGCGGACAGGGTCGATGAAGAAGATGATGATGAGGATGATGCTCTCCAGTCGTTGCATCACTTCCTCTGGTAAACAGTGAAACGTCGAGTCAGAATCTGTTCCCTGGCTCTTCTGGATGAGGGATTTTCCTCCTCCTCTGCTGCAGCTACATCACCTCCCACATTTCCTACATTTTGTTTGTTTCGTGTTTGGTTGTGTGTTTTCTGGTTCTGCTCCTGAACATTTCCTTTTCTGAGAGAGAGAAAGAGCTTAGCTGGTTCTTACAAAGGCTAAGCAGCTGTGTTGACAAAAGAAGCTGATTCTCTCTTCTCTTCGCTCCTTCTTCCGTTTAGTCTCCACACACACACACACACACACACACACACACACACACACACACACACACACAGCGGTGATCTCACCCACCTAAATCCCCACACGCTCACCCACAAACACATTCTCCAAGACTTGGCAATGAATCTTGTCTGTTTTAATAAACAGTTACATCTTTCAAGCTGCTGACGTTGCAGCGAGAGGCAGAAAGACGGCGATGTGAGCATCTTCCTGCTGAGCGCCACGAAGCCGAGCCGAACTTCTGAGACTTTTTATGGCCGATAAGGATTCAAATCAGCAGATTAACGGCAAACCGGCTGCTGTGGTGGGTTTAACTCTGAACCCAACAGTTGATTTAAGCTGAGTCAGCGTTTATTCAACCTGAACCCAACTAAAACTTTACTGATGATGTGACTGAGCTGATATTTGGTTCAGTTCTACCAAATATCCAACCAGAATTATCCCAGAAACAAACGTGGGTGACCAGATGAACCACACAGGGATTACTAAACCGAGCAGTGTTGTATAAAGTAGTGAAATCTCAGAGTCTAGTAAAAGTTTAGGTTCCTCTCCAAAATATGACTTTGGTAAAAGTCCAAGTCACTGACTGAAATGTTACTTGAGTTAAAGTCTTAAAGTATCTGAATTTTCTTGTACTTAAGTATGGAAATTACTGTAAAAATGGATGAACTCAAGTAATGTAATGAAAAGTATAAGTAAAAAGTAAAACAAGGCAAATGCAGTTTGAATTACATTTTTTATATTTTGGTAAACTTGTCAAATGCAGTTAAAGTAATAAACACAACCAAGTGCAGGTAAAATTAAACCTGCTAATAGATAAACCTGCAGCATCATTTGGTTAAGAAAATTAGCTGCTTTACCTACAAGGTTAATAACTTAACCTGCTTTACAACTGAACCAGCTTCTTAGTTTCCCCTCCAGGACAGAAAATACTAAGTTTCTGTAAGCCTTAAATTTTCCCTTCAAGTGGTCAGAGCTGAAAATGAACATGAAGAAAAAAAGCCGTTACGATTCTCTACTTCACAAACTATTGGTGCAACAACTGGTCATTATGTGGCATTAAGGACATGAGGCAGATGCTCATCACCAGACTTTGTGTTTAATGGGAGAAGAGAAACAGGTGTTTCCTATTGGTGGAGATGAACAAACAGGTGTTTCCTATTGGTGGAGATGAACAAGCCCAGGTAAGGAGGCTATGACTGTAGCAGTCAATCAGTAGGTGGGTCAAAACTCCAGCGTTTCTCTCTCTCACTGTAACGAGTAACTAAACCACACATTGAAAATGTATCGGAGTAAAAGTATGAAATTAAGTTAGGAAATATAGTGAAGTAAATGTGAAAGTTATCAAAAATGTTTATACTTGAGGAAAGTATGAAGTACTCCAAAATATACTTAAGTAAAGTAGTGAAGAGTTTTTACTTCGTTACTATACAACACTGGTAAAAACCAAGTAATCCCAGTGTGGATTACAGGAAGCGCTCAGTAAATTTAATGTTGCACATCATATTCTCTGGAGTTGAACAAGAGAAAGAAATTAAATTCTAACCAATGCAGACAACAGATCAGCCATGAGGTAAATGTGTGTCAAAAACGATTCAGTTTGATTGGAAAAGCTAAAAACTCCTCACACTGAAACATTTCAGCCAAAGTCAGAAAGTTATTCCAAGTTTTGCCAGATTTTTCCCATTAGTGCTTCAAAATGTGCATAAAAATCTTTGATGGAAACACAGTTAGTGAAAGACCAGGAGCTTAAAAACTGAGACAGGAGTTAAAAATAATGAAAAACTAACCAGAGGAAACAACAAAATGACCAAGAGAGAAACTGATGAAGACAGGAAGAGCTGGAATCTAAAGAACCAACATTAATGTCAGAGAAACACATTTTAAACAAAGACAAGAATAAACTCAGAAACTAAACACAATATTTTGAAATGATTGAACAGAGAAATGAACTAAAAATGATCCAGGACAACAGAGGGCAGGATTCCTGTTTGCAGGTTTTTTTTATTGACTGAAATGAAACAAACTTTAAAGCTTTTAGTCGTTTTGGAAGCAAAATAAAATATCTGTTTTTATTCCACAGTTGGATAAAATGTTCATTTAAACCCAAAGATTTCCTCAGTAAGTTTATTAAAGCAGAACTCGAGTCAGTCCCAGTGTGGTTGCCATCCAGCTCCATCAGTTCCCAGTTTATCGGAATCAAACTGGGAATAATTCAGCCGGGTGAACGGATAACGATGAGAAAACCTTCCCATGAAGGCGGTTTGGTTTTTAAACCACCGTGGTTGTCCTGACAGTCGGCTGGAAGCAGGCGGTGAACCGATGGAGGCCAAGCTGCTCCTGGCTTTAAACATCGCCATGGCAACCATTGGCAGTGATTGGAGAAACCCTGCGGCTGCGTCCAAACATTTCTCCTTTTCTACCGCATAAAATTTACTGTCCTGAAGGGTTGAACCGTTTTAACTGTGGAAAAATGAAACAATTAAACGTTTCAGTCGTTCCTCCAACACATTCATGGTGTCATCCTCAGCGGGGTGCAGAAACAGACGCTGCTAAATGCTATAATAATAATAATAGTAATAATCAATTTAATTTATAATGCACTTTTCATTGATAAAAATCTCAAAGTGCTACATGGTGCATCTAAAAACATAAAATCAGCTATCAAAACAATAAAAAAAGCTGTCATTTAAAAGTGGGGGAGGCTTGTCTAAAGAGGAAAGTTTTCAAGCCAGTTTTAAAATCAGACAATAATTGTGGGGCTCTCAAATAGTCAGGGAGAGAAACGAGGAGCCACAGCAACGGCTCCATCACACATAGTCCTTAGTCGTAGTCGAGGAAGGTGGAGCAGATTGCAGGCTTGGGATCGTAGGATCTAGAAGGTGAATGTGAAGTAAGGAGGTCCTTCAGGTAATCCGGTGAGGTTCCATACAGACAGTGATGATGGGGGATAAGTGCAATTTTAAATTGAATCCTATAAGTTACAGGAAGCCAGTGAAGCTGGTAAAGAGTAGGAGTGATGTGATCGAATTTACGAGTCTGACTAGGATCCTGGCAGCTCCGTTTTGGACATACTGAAGCCTCTGAAGGTGTTTTCGGTGGACTCCAGTGAACAGCGAGTTACAGTAGTCGAGCCTGTTCCTTCTTCATATCCTAATCTGGACCTTCCACATTAAGAGTAGTTCTGTGAAGAGGGAGCAGCTCTTGTGTGTTTTACTGCTGCTTCCTCTCCTGTCCGTCGGGAAACACGCAGCATTAAATTTATCTTCCGTTTATGGCGTGTTTCTGCTTTGACATGACATTACCAAACCAAGTCCTGTGAAAATGTCAGTGATCGTATCGGGATGGAGTCGCTCTCATCCTTCACCTCCCTCCTCTTCCTCTGGTTCGGTCTCCGTCTCCAGCATCTTTGTTGTGTGCAGCCACTGACCGCTCCGTCCCTCTGTAGTTATTCCTCCCAGGAATCTCTGCTCCTGATGTTGGGACGGATCAATAAGCCATCAGCTGCATATTGAGAGCCGATAGTTTCAGCTCTGCCTAGGAGGCCAATTCTTCTCTTCTTCCTCTTCTTCAGTTTGCTCTTCTCTGTTCATATTTGTCTTGTTGTTTGGATATAAATATTGATAAATGTTCTCTATTTATCATCTGAATGATGGGATAATTAATAAGTGGAAGTTGTAGCTGTGAGGCTCAGACTTGGATCTGCTGCATCACATAAACTCAGTTCTGCAGGTTTTGAGCTGAAATGTTTCTGCTTCTATGGCTCAATGTGAGAGACGTTAATAAAACCAAACAGCAGCTTTACTGCTGCAGCAGCAGAGTGGAGGCTAACGATGTCAGTGCTAACGATGTCGGGTTTAATCCAAGCCTCCAGGCTGGACCGAGGCCGTCCGCCTCCTTCCTTTGAGGTGAACTGATGTCTCTGACTCTGGCTGCTTTATTCGAGCTTTAACAGCTTCATGTTCAGAAAGCCATCAAACATCTGATCTGTGCAAACATCCCAGATCGGCTCATGGAGGGAAAATTGCAGACATTCCTCTTCATGGCAACACTTGAAATTCCTTCATGGTGAGTTTAACGGAGATATTCAGTTCTCACGGACTCTCCGGGTCAGAACCGGGTCAGAGGAAGAGGCCTCCTCCTTGAGTAACAATAACGCCATCCGGGTCAGATTCCTGAACCATCTGATCCGATTCCTTCTAACGGAGAGTTCAAGTCTTGGTATGATTGATTCAGTTCAGTCACTTTGTTCAAGGATCTGGTTCTTCCCCTGAGTCTTAGTGAAAAAAGGACGAGATGGACCCGAACACCAGGATGGTTGAACCAACCTGAGGACCGGTCCAGTTTCCAGATTTAACCGGAGTCTGGTTGAGGTTCTCCATGGCTCTGATATTCTTCATGACCGAAACAAACAGGAGGAAAAAGGCAAAACTATTACATAGACCAGGGGAGCCCAACACGTCGATCCCAGAAGGTTTGGAGTCGATCTCAGCAGGTGACAAACTGATCACCACCAGGACGCTGAGAGCAGCACCTCCTCTTCTGATTGGTTTATCAAAAATATTCACCACGATCCTAAAGCACAGGTGTCAAACTCCAGTCTGGAGGGCCGCTGTCCTGCCACTTTTAGATGTGGCTCTGCTGCACCACCTGAATAGAATAAATAGGTCATTAGCAAGGCGCTGGAGAACTTATCTACACAAGGAGGAGGTAATTAAGCCATTTCATTTCAGTGTTTCGTACCTGTGGTACATCTAAAAACTGCAGGACAGCAGCCATTGAGGACTGGAGGTTTGTAGCTTCATTAAAAATTAATAATTAATCAACAAAACATGTTAAAATTAATAATCTCAGTAATTATTGTTTCAACAAGGTGTTGTGCAAATCAGTGTGTTTTGGTCCCATTAACAAAAAAAAAAGGGACTCAAAGACCGACTGAGATCAGAGCAGGAGTTTAAATGAGCTACTTAACCACCGCTGTGTCCATGAGGCTTATTAATAATCAGAAATAAATATCTAGCCTGGAAACCTGATATCTAACGGACTGAATGATGTGATTTTAATGTGATCTCTGCACGGAAAGAGAGAAAGAGAGGGAGAGAGAGGGAGAGAGAGAGAGAGAGAGAGAGAGAGAGAGAGCTGCTGCAGATGGAAGGATGTGTGCTGACATGTGCTGCAGGCGATGAAGTGCCAGTCATTCACTGTGAAACTCTGAGAGACATGTCCTCAGTGGACGAGGACATGAAAGGCGGGAAGAGCCGCGTCCGACAGCGGGACAGGCGGTGAGCCCGAGTGACGGCTCAGCATCCAGCTAGAGGAGCCGATGTGTGTCTGCTTTCATCCAGAGGGACACAGGATCCGTACTAATGCAAAGGATCTGGACAACGTCTAAACGGGAAGAATTTAATATTATAGATGAAACAAACAGAATCTGGCGATTTCTGCACACAAGCAGCTAAAACATCCATCCATACATTTTCTTCATGTCCTTGTCCCTTGGTGGGTCAGGAGGAGCTGCTGCCTCTCCAGCTGATGTTCCAGGTGAGGGGTGGGGTCACCTGGACAGGTCACCAGTCTGTTGCAGGACAACACAGAGACACACAGGACACAAACAACCACACACACACCTAGGGACAATTTAGACAGACCAATTAACCTGACAGTCATGTTTTTGGACTGTGGGAGGAAACTGGAGTACCTGGAGAAAACCCACCATGCACAGGGAGAACAGGGAGACTCCATGCAGAAAGACTGGGGTTGGGAATTGAACCCAGGACCTTCTTGCTGCAAGGCAGCAGCTCTACCAACTGCGCCACTGTGCAGCTCCAGCTAAAGCTTGTTGCTTGTTGATCAGCCCCTTTCCCATTTCTTGGATCTGAGGAGTTTTATAGAAAGATCCTTCCAGAGAGTCAAAGATCTTAATGGAGTCAGAATAATCCATGTCTGCTTTGCAGCGCACTGAAAAAACAGATTTCTATATGAGATATCGCACTGAATTATCTAAGATATTAGGATTGTACTAAATATAAGGGCCTTAACTACAGACCCTTGAGGAACCCCACAATCTGTCCAGATGCATAATTCATAAATGACACAGATTACCTGCAGGTTAGCAGAGAACCAGTCAATAAGTTGCTGAGTCAAATGTGGAGCAAAGACAAAATAAATTCAACTTCCTGACTCTTCAGAAATGGTTCAGGATTTTTACCGGTGCAGCCGCAGAGATCTGATGAAATCTGACTGGAAACTGTTTGTCTTCCATCATAAAATGGTCAATTTGACCATAAACGGTTATTCAAAGATCTCTGACCGAAGTGGTAGATTTAAAATGTGATTGAAACATTTATCACTGATTCCTCTGGATTAGTTCAGTTCTCCGGTTCTGGGTTGAGGTGGATTCACACACTGCTGGGATTTTCCTCTGAATTTTGTTATAAAATGAATCTGTAAAGTTTTTGCTGGACTTCCATCAAGGCAGCTTGTGAACAGTTTATAAAAGAGGAATCTCACACTTTCTCCTTCTGCTTCTAGTCTAATTTGATTTTGTTGAATCATTTCCTGCCGTTGAACTTTGAGTTGCTTTTCATTCACTTCTGACCTGAAAACGTCATTTTAACTGTGAATAACGGAGAGGAAATTCACTGCATCTTGACCTGGAACCTCTTTGTTTTATTTCATTTTAGTGGATCGACTGACCATCAGGAAGTTATTGACCGTTTGCGTGTGACGTCATAGCTCCGCCCACTCCGCCATGATGGACGTCAAAACAACAAGGCCCTCCTTTGCAGCATGTCAGAAAACAGACAGCCAGGTCCAACAGCGCTTTGATTCAGGTGATTTGACTTTAAGGACGATCTGCTTTGCGTTCAGCAGCACAGAGACGGACAGAAACCAAACTCCTCATTTTACTGTAGGACCTTAATGAGGAAAGATGCAGCGGAGATGGACAGCAGCCTTTGGTAGTCGAGCAGCAAACACTTTTACAAGGTAAGAAGATTGTGATGGACCGAGTTAAAAACAGGAGGAGTCACAGGATATTAATTAGAAAAATAGTTTTTTATTTGAACCCAAAGATTATAAATGACAAAAGGATAAACTGAGCTCATAAAAGAGGCCAAAGAAACAAAAATGTAAACAAACTGGCAGCACAAACAAACATAACTGACCTAACAAAGAAACGACACACAGGGTTTATATACTGGCTGATCAGACCAATTAAGACACAATAGGGGTAAATAAACAGAAGACAAAAACAAATAACTGTACAGATAAGTTTGGCTAAACTAAAGACTCACAAAATGAAAGTCAAAAATATTAAAGTTTAAATACTAATATTTACTTAAATACAAAACTTATCTAAACAAAGAAACTACAAATTTCCCCTGAAAGCAGGAACTAGTGGTTCAGTCCAATCAGCATTTAAGCTGCTGCGGCTCCATCTTCACTTCAAGGCAGGTAAGAACCGGCAAAACACTGACAAAAGGTCAGTTTCAAGCAAACAAATTAAACTTAACTTGACATAAATACACATGCTAACTAAATGTGCGTGCTAACAAAAAGAACAAGTGTATCCAAATCAACTGATAAATGTTTTACTGAAACTAAAGTGTTGTGTTTGAATGAAAAAATAAATTGTGCATAAAAGTTACCGACTTCAGAGTGTAGCTATGGATTTGGCCATTGCAAAGATTAACGTTCATTTAAATAAGTATGATTAGAAAGACACCAGGTGCAGCCATGGACAGGTGAGTTACGTTCAGACAGCAGCTTGACCGGAAACCGGGAAAAACAACCAGCTTCAGTCGCTCTGCTGGATGATGAAGTGATGTGGTGCAGACCAGACCAGTCAGATCTCACCTGTAAACCAGAGAGGGTTTCTCACGGCGGTGTGGGAGCCGGGCCGGGCCGGGCCGGGCCGGGACGCCGAGCAGAGATCCGGTTCTCCGCCTGCCAGGCTGCCAGGGAGAAGATAATCACAACACATTCTTTGGTGAGGCGTGTTTTCAGGGAGAAGCTTTCAGCGCCGAACAAATCAACCATCAGCTGATGGAGGTTCATTCAGCAGCAGGAAGACGCGGCGCGGCGCAGCGACGCTTCCTGAAGATGCTGCTGTGTCTCATGCTGCTGGTTTCAGCTGGTAATCACCTCCTTTATGCTCCTGAGACGTGAAGCATCATGTCAGATAAACGGTGAGCTAAAAGCAGCTCAGACTCCTGACCCGTCATCTCAACCCAGGGATGGATGAAGGCCTCAGAAAGTTTCCAGAGCAAGAAAACAACATTGTTTTTCAAGTCTTTAATGGCTTTTGTATGATTTTGCCTCCTGTGTTGATGTCAGGAAAAATAATCAATAAAACGTGTGCGGCGAGATTTTGCACACCTGAAAGAAAATCAGTGGAGCTACAAATTCTGAAATGTGTGAAGCTTCATGGATCTTTCCTGGAAAGATGCGCCAACTTTTCTACATCACTGCGCTCCTGTTTGCTTTGTAGAATATAAATGTCCCATTTCAGATGTTCTTCACTCTGTTTAAAATTGATTTTCAAGCTTCGCGCACAATGAATACTTCAATCACATCTGAAAAGTCCCCTCAACAGCAACGAGACACTGCTGTGGAGTTTCATGTTCGCTGTGTGGCAACACGGCAGAAGAGGTTTCCATGAGAACTCATAAAGAAATTAAATGAAGTGAATGGGAACACCTGGTGAGAAATGGTGAAGCTGATAAGCAGACATGTGAGTAAAATCTGATTCCAGGCCATGTGGCGAAGCTCGACGCCTCGACCTTCACCGTCTCCCAGGCTGACGGCGCTCGGCTGCGTTAAGACGCTTTTCTGTTAAACCTCACTGCTACTGCCAATGTGAATGCTAACACCTGGAGGTAGAATGGAGGCTATGTGCAGGTGAAGGAATAACTGAATAAAGAAAAAGATGATGAGCTTTACTGAGCATCGGCAGGTCAGGCTTTTAACCAGCAAACACAAAGTTAGTAACATTCATGCCAGGCTGCTGTAAACCTGCCACACACAAGAAATTTGACTAGTTGGTTTAGACTATTAATGTACATATTATGTATAAATGGACTTTTCTGAGCTCTCCATCATGTTACAAGCAGCTCCTCCCCACTCAGCTCCTTCAGACTAGCCAGCAGCAATTAGCAAACATCAGCTGAGCTCATTATAGCAGCTGCTGCTCAGAGCGACACCGGTACAAACGTTAAAGGGTTAACAGAGGAGCCATGTTGGATGACTTCCTGGAGGCGGAGCTTCAGAAAGAGCAGGAGCTTCTTAAAGAGACAGAGGCCCAATTTATTGGAGTCACATCTGATTGTCTATAAAATGTCTCTGTGTATGGAAAACACACAATACTGGCCCTTTAAAAAAGGGAAAATTAAAAATAAAAGTTTTTTCTCCTTATTTGTGATGCTCCACAAAAATTTAGAAAAAAAAATGGAAACAACTTTTGAGAAAATATTGTTTTTTTTTTTATATTTTTCCAAATTTAAAGACATTAAGAAAGAAAACATTTAAAGGTTTCTCTTTGATATCTGTCATTCATCCCGAAATTATTGGTTGTCATGGAGACAGGGTCACAGCTACATATTATTCAGGTGGATGCGAACACATAAATGTCCCCTGTCAAAGGTACGTGAAGGTTAAACTGGCTACATTTACCCCGTTATGGGCGCGAGGTGAAGGAGCGAAAGCCGCTCAACTCATCGGCGCGCCGCCCCTCCAGACAGGTTTTGATGCCCCCTGTGGTGCAGAGCCCCTATGCGCTGCATGGAGATAAACATGAGGCTCGTATAATAATCCACTCAGCCAATCAAACTGAAACCCAGAAAACCTTCAGGTTTCTACTTTTACCCTCAGTGTCATTTTCAGGTTTCATTTTTATTCTGGGATTATTTTTAAATTCCTTTCATGCAGTGAACTCGTCTGTTCCAGATTTTATTGCATTAAATGAACGATGCCCGACACTTTCAGCTCAACGTGACACATTTTTCAACTTTCTCAAGTTTTCATGAGAACGTTTTCAAGTTGAAAAGGATGAGCGACGTTTTCCTTTGTTATATTTTGTATTTAATTAACCCTTTCCCGAGGACTTCTCCTTTCTTCCAGCGTCCCACTGCTGTTCAACACGCAGCCGCAGGGTGCCTTGCTCAGAGGAACCCTGCAGGAATAACTCTGTCATGTTCTATACCAAAGTTTCCCCAGCCAATCAGCAAGGTCTGAAAACCAATTTTGGTCAACACTGCCCTCAGTTTTTTAGAGCATCCATCAGCAGGTCCCCACAAAACTCATTTCAAGAGCCACTTTAATAGTCTGGCGGTTCCTGACCTTCCATCTCAAAGTGGCTGCAGCTGTTGCTGCTGCTGACGCCTCTTTGTGGACTCGCATTTCTCTAAATCTGTTATGACATCTATGAATTTCTCTGTCAACAAGCAGGTTTTCCTGCATTAAAAAGGAAGACGTGTATTTTCTTGCCAGTGTTTGCTCTCTGTCTGCTTTCCCTGCGACATGCTGAGAAGATTCTTCACAGCGGCGCTTTGATTAAACAACGAGACGGAAAAATAGCTTCACTGCCAGCAGATGTTCAACACGCCGCAGCTTTTCATGGTTAAACTTACAAGTGAGGCGAAGGAGAAGAAATCAGAAACAGAAAGTGAATAAATAAACTTGATTCAGAGACTGGAACTGATCAGCTGGTAACTAAAGACTGGAGACACTTGATGATGCAGCCAAACACAGAAACATGAACCTGGTTGAACCTTTGAGGCTCGCAGCTCTCTGGGTAACTGGACCGGCCTGGATCCTACCTGATCACCAATAATCGAAGCTCCAATCAGAGGAATCTCTCCAAAGAATGACGGAGATCGGTCAGGGTGCGGCGGCCATGTTGGAGCTTCAGCTGAGCGCCCAGTATGAGGAAACTATACTGGAGACACAATCCCAGTGATCCCAGTGATCCCAGTGATCCCAGTGGTCCCAGTGATCCCAGTGGTCCCAGTGATCCCAGTGGTTCCAGTGGTCCCAGTGATCCCAGTGGTCCCAGTGATCCCAGTGGTTCCAGTGGTCCCAGTGATCCCAGTGGTCCCAGTGATCCCAGTGGTCCCAGTGGTTCCAGTGGTCCCAGTGATCCCAGTGGTCCCAGTGATCCCAGTGATCCCAGTGGTTCCAGTGATCCCAGTGATCCCAGTGGTCCCAGTGATCCCAGTGATCCCAGTGGTCCCAGTGGTTCCAGTGGTCCCAGTGATCCCAGTGGTCCCAGTGATCCCAGTGATCCCAGTGGTCCCAGTGGTTCCAGTGGTCCCAGTGGTCCCAGTGATCCCAGTGATCCCAGTGGTCCCAGTGGTTCCAGTGGTCCCAGTGATCCCAGTGGTCCCAGTGATCCCAGTGATCCCAGTGGTCCCAGTGGTTCCAGTGGTCCCAGTGGTCCCAGTGATCCCAGTGATCCCAGTGATCCCAGTGGTTCCAGTGATCCCAGTGGTCCCAGTGATCCCAGTGATCCCAGTGGTTCCAGTGATCCCAGTGATCCCAGTGGTCCCAGTGATCCCAGTGATCCCAGTGGTCCCAGTGGTTCCAGTGGTCCCAGTGATCCCAGTGGTCCCAGTGATCCCAGTGATCCCAGTGGTCCCAGTGGTTCCAGTGGTCCCAGTGGTCCCAGTGATCCCAGTGATCCCAGTGATCCCAGTGGTTCCAGTGATCCCAGTGGTCCCAGTGATCCCAGTGGAATGTGGAATGGACCCACAGACGTGGTCGGGTCTGTGGGTCCATTCCACAGACCCGACCACGTTTATCGTGGCGTCGTTTGGTACCGAGGTTCTGCCGACCAAAGCCCGTCTCCTCCAGACGTTCCCAGGTTTGGTTCTGCAGGATGTTTTCCGGACCGGGTTCTTCATGATGTCTACAAGCTGCGGCGGGTTTCTGGGAACACCAGGCCAGAAAATGTCCTCTGGCTGTTGGTGCCTTGCCTTGTTTTTCAGAAACAGAGAAACCGGTGGAAACAACGCAGGAATATTTCATTCTTTAATTCTTTACACAACTTTTCCTTTTTCAGACCTGCTGTTTGTTTTCCTTCTTTACTTTTAATTTCCTTAAAAGAAGCTTAACTGGGAGTCTGATTTACACCAAGCAGGAAACCTTTTGCTTCCTGATCTCTGCAGAAAAGTTTAACTAAAATCTGTATAATAAGAATCAGACCTGGAGTCAGATAACTGCTGGACACCAGAGAGTTTATCCTACAGGAAAAGGTCCAGGGATTATTTTTATCACTGTGAGAAAAACACATTCTGACTGAATCAAGCTGCATTTATTTCCACTTCACCGGCGGCAAACGACTCCTCCTACATTTGAAAATCTCATTTGACCATGTGTGTGTGTGTTAAAGGATGTTAAAGAGTAAAAGAAACAAGTTGATGGAAAAGAGTCACAGCAAAAACATTTATCGCTGTTTTAAAACTGTCAGATTAGCCTAATTTCATAACTGGTAACAAGAAAATATCTATAATGAGATAAAATGTCTTGTTTTCACAAAAAACTTCTTTGTTTTTTGCCTTTTAAATTTTATGTAACCTCTGTCTTTCAAACATACAAAATGACATTAAAAACATGTGACTAGATAAAATATATCCAGTCTGTAGCTTATGATTTAATAAATGACATTAACTGACATATTGATTAGTTTTTACCTGGAGGTTGTTATATTAGCGATTAACTAATAAAATGTTCCATCCATCCTGAATAATCTTCTGATTTTAGTTCTCATTATGATGAAGAGGTTTCTTGTTATAGATATAAAACATGTCATATTTTATTTCTCTCTACAACGTTTGTGTTGTTTTCCAGACAAATCAGTGAAGATGAGATTTTCTCTGGTTTGGTTCCAGTTTAATAACTGATTCATGATCTGGAAACCAGAAAATCTGCTGAATAAAACCTGAGCCTGAGAGAAGGTTGGGCTGTGAGGACTTCAGCAGGGTAGCTGACCGAGCAGCCTTGTTATTCCTCTGTGTGTGTGTGTTGTGTGTGCGGTGCGTGCGTGCGCGCTCTTTAGCACGTCCTTGACTGCTTGTTCATAAGGAGAGTGTTTGGCTGCAGAAAGCCAGTTTCTCCTCCATCATCTCAGCGGGGTTATCACGTCGCTCCGCTTCTTCACACATGGCCGCTGCGCCTGAGCCGCTGCGCCTGAGCCGCTGCGCCTGAGCCGCTGCGCCTGAGCCGCTGCGCCTGGGAGCCGCTGCGCCTGAGCCGCTGCGCCTGAGCCGCTGCGCCTGAGCCGCTGCGCCTGGGAGCCGCTGCTCTGCGCTCTCCGCCTCTCTGAGCGCCGCGCCTGCAGCGTCCCGCCGCAGCTCGGCTCTCCGTGTTGTTTGTGGCCCCGTCGAGGATAACGGCTCCTAAAGCCAACTCTCTTCTTGACTTTCACTCAGAACAAATTAGCTGTCAGCTTCCCTCACTTTACATCCTGCAGGGCTGGAATAAACGACTCGGAGACGTGACGGTAAGGCTCTCCAGGTTTACCGTGTTAAAAACTCATGCTGAAGGCCAAGTTCAGCAGATACTTTAGAACAGAATAAACAGTAAGACTGTGGAGATGCAGCAACGTAACACTGGAGCTGGATCTCAGTGAGACACCAGACGTTTTCAGGGCTTCACAGCATCTTTAAGGATGTAATAAGAAACAATCGGACAGAAGAACCTCACGGTTCTGATGAACAGACATACATACCAGATGGTACTGATGTGTCCTCTCAACTGTCCATGTTTGATTTGTTTTATGCTTTAATTAAAACTTTCACTGGTTTTGTCTCTGATGGCTGGATTTCATGAATGTCTTTCAGATTTTTGGTCTTTTGATTCTCAGCAGGTCTGATGAAAAGATGTTAGACATTGTTAGTCTGTTAGATGTTAGTCTCAAACACTTCAGCAGGGGTTTGGATAGCTGTAGGGTGTTTACCCACTGATGGACCCGGTTCTACTGGACCCAGAACTTCTGCTCCTCCTCCAGCTGCTCTGAGTCCAACCAGCTGTTCCCCTCCTGGCCTGTGGCGGCGCTGCACCAACAACCACTGGAGGAAACGACACTAAAACCTCTGAAGACACTGAGAGCAACTTCCTGCTTCTCCATGGAAACAAGATGGAGGATTTTAGGGGTTGGAGGATTTTCTCTTTAGGCCAGGAGACATTTCTTCTGCTAGCGCTAGGCTAACACGTTAGCCTTGGTTGTATTTACCCAGAATGCCTTGTTCTGTAGTCCACTAATAACAAAAATTTGAGATTTTGCTTGTAGGTTGTTAAGAGCTTGTTCACCCTCATCCTCCTCTGCTGCTGATGGCAACACAGATTATTTAGAAGTGAAAATATAAAAACATAAAATGAAAGTTTATTTGATCAGAAATCCTGGTTCAGTCCAAACAAGAGGAGCCAAGCAGGCGGTCCATCTCTGGAGGTGATTATTTTTGGTGTGGAACCGTTTCAGGAGTCGTTTGAGTCCAAATCCAGACTCTATTTTAAATCTCCACTGAACAAGAGGCTGCTGCTGATTGGCTGGCAGCTCCATGTGATGACAGAGGCGCCATCTGTTCTGATCAACTTCCACCTACTTTTCCCTCTGATTACCACGCTGACGAGACGCGCTTCAACTTTCAAGCTGCTTTACAGCAAAGTTGCATCATGAAGGTTTTTATCGCTGCGATCAGATTTTCATGATGCAATGAGACGACAGGGGAGCAGAGGGAGGAGCTGCAGCCTGATGCAGTTTCATGACCGTTTCCACGCAAAGGAAAGACACCTGAGCGCTGACCTTTGACCTGTGCAGCCGCTGCGTCATGGTTTCATCAGAGGACATCAGAAAACAGGAACGATGCGCCTTCAGGTTATAACCTGAGGATAATCTGAACGGTGGAGCTAAATATTCAATTCAGTTCAGAAACAAAAATACTTTATTACTTTAATACTTAATACTTTAATACTTTATCTATTTTGTTCTGACATTTAACAGTCCTAGTTTCCTCCAGCAGTCCAGACGAACAACGACGTGTTTCTATTCCTCCACCTCCACGTTTTCTGTCATTCTGAGTTGTTTGACCTTTGACCCTGGTTCTCCTGAAATCTCCAATCATGACTGTTCCTAAAGCTCAGCTTCTTGTCCATCTCTAATCTGCCCGACGACTGCTGAGTCATCAGAGTATTTCTGTGGATGACAGAGGTTGAATTGAAGAGGGCAGAGCGCCACCTGCTGTGCTGCTGACCAAACTCACTAGTTTCCAATTGCATTGTGGGAAATGAAGGAATTTGTGATGTAAACAGTCAGGACTCGGCCTCATTTGCCCTCATTCCTGTTCAGACAGACGAAATGTCTTCTGCACAAATTGGACAGGTGAGTTGGTGTCAGAGACTTTGTGTCTCCAGAGTTTATGAAATGTTCACTTCAGCTTCTTAAAAGACAAAGTTTGGAAATCTGGTTTCTACTCAGATAAAATCCTGGATGTTGGAGAAGAGCTGGACCATCAGCTCCATGTTCTGAGTGTCCATGTTGGGACGGTTTTCAGCAGGAACAGCAGCAGGCGTCTCCGTAACCTGCAGAGCGTTGGACATCGCCACTTCCTGTCTGTCTGAGCCAGACAGGAAGTCTGGCTCAGCTGCTTTATACCTGAGTGGATCAGCAGAAAGGCAAAGAACCGGACAAGTCTTTTACTTCTCAGATCTTTTCTTCCTGTGAACTTAACGAAACCTAAAACAATTAAATCCGTCCAACAGCTTCCCGCCAGGCTTCCTTACTCCTTCACTCCGCAAAGCGTCTCTTCAGCCTTCAGGGTCTGGAATCGGAGTTTTGGTTTTTGCACCAGAAGAAAATCTGTTGTTGAATCTTGGAGGAGCTGGAAACAGTCAGAGATGTGAAAATGTTCCCACTGGAGGCGGAATTAGCTGCAGTTTGAAAGATTGAGGACAAACTGTCAGAATCTCAGCTAACCTGGTTTCTTTTGAAGGTCCTCCATGAAGCTGTCCTGTGGAGGACACGTCTTCTGACCCCGCCTGATTCCGGTCATTCACAACAAAAACCTCCCAGTTTCGCTCATTATGTGCAACAACGTGAAAAATCCAAAGTGTGACAGCGAGTCTCTGTGATGGACTCTGACAGCGCCAGGAAATGATTTCTGGTTTATTCTTTTTCTTTCATCCAGTCCGGCACATTTTCTCTGATCAGAGCAGAAACTGGACCGACGTATCGACTGTTTGGTCTTATTTCTGTCTG
>CM065357.1:34113769-34181269 GCA_033032245.1 Poecilia picta | reverse complement strand
TCCACCATGAGATACGGGAAGGGAGAGAAAACGACAAATTTACTGACAGGAAGTGACAGAACACAGTGTTTCCCTTTCCATCCACAAAACCTTTATGATTAAGTGGACTATCAAAATAAAAGCTGGTTCTTGAGGCTGAATCCATGAATGCTGAAGCGTCTCTGCTGGTAAAATTTTGTATAAGTTTTAAACCGAAAGGAAAGAGGAAGAGAAACGAAGAGATGAAGCTTCTCAAAAGCAGAACTTCATGAAGAGGTTTGGAAAACCAGGCTTTTATTTTGGTAGTCTATTTCCGGTTACCAGCAGTACCTAAATATTTCAAACTAAACATTTAGTTTGACACTAAATCAGTCTGATGACTCCGCATAACATCTCTTCTGTGGAAACTATTGTTGATAGAAACATGAATCATTTTAATAACATTTGTTTTTAATTCATGTTTTTATTAACGAGTTTTTACAGTGAAGTGATTCTGTGAGACGGCGACAGATTTTACTTCCTGTATTAATGAAACAAATATGAATAAAACAGTTTAATGGGAGATGATGAATATCTTTGCATTATCGACCATCTGTCCTGTTGTTAGCTGTAATAACACACACACACACACACACACACACACACACACACACACACACACACACACACACACACACACACCTCCAGCTCTTCTCACACTGTGGATGTGGATCATTTAGGATTGTGGAAATTTGTGTGCATTTATAATCATTTTTAGAGGGTTTTTTTCCGGCCACTTTATTAGGCACACCAGGTTTGCAGCGGTGCAGAGCGGACCGCTGGTTCTGATGAGCAACAAGACGGGGAGACGGAGGACAGAGACGGAGGGATGGAGAGACAGACGGAGGACAGAGACGGAGGGATGGAGAGACAGAGACGGAGGGATGGAGAGACAGAGACGGAGGACAGAGACGGAGGGATGGAGAGACAGAGACGGAGGGATGGAGAGACAGAGACGGAGGACAGAGACGGAGGGATGGAGAGACAGAGACGGAGACGGAGGACAGAGACGGAGTTCAGCTCCAGTGACTGACTGAGGTGGTGCTGAAAGGTTTCAGGTTATTAACTGTAAGTTTCCCTGTGGAGAGGAAAAACGCTCTTCAGCACCTAACATCCATCTTACACAGGGTCAGCTGAATGGGGAGCACACACACACACACACACACACACACACACACACACACACACACACACACACGCAGCAGAAATAGACCTGGGTTTGTCTGTTGGTGAGAGGAGATATTAAATCTGTTTCCCTGCAGACTGGATGGAGGGATGGAGACGCTTCAACAACCAGCTGCATTCTGGGAAACGGTTTAACTGCAGAGACATCAAGTCGTCCAGAACCAGAGATCCACATGATGCACAGGTCAAACTGTTTCAGTAAGGCTGCCACACTGTGCATCTCTTCATAGTTATGTGGTAATAAAATATGATCTGAAGCTCATTCGTCGGGTTTTTATCGTTTCTTAAAGGATTAATTTTGACGTATCATCTTGGAAACGGTTGGTGGAAACATTGACATTCAAAATAACTTCCCCACTTTCACAAAAACGTTTTTACTCTTGCTTGAACTGATGTTTAGCTTTTCTGAAAACAAGTTAAAGGAGAGATGGAAACACATCTACAGAGTCATAAGTCCTGGTAGAGGAACCAAAGTCCAAACCGCCGGGACAGACGGGACGGATGGGACGATGCTGGACAATCCTGGACGATGCTGGACGATCCTGGACGATCCTGAACGATGCTGGACAATCCTGGACGATCCTGGACGATCCTGCATGATCCTGCATGATCCTGGACGATCCTGGACGATCCTGGACGATCCTGGATGATCCTGGACGATCCTGCATGATCCTGGACGATCCTGGACGATCCTGGACGATCCTGCATGATCCTGGACGATCCTGGACGATCCTGCATGATCCTGGACGATCCTGGACGATCCTGGACGATCCTGGACGATCCTGCATGATCCTGGACGATCCTGGACGATCCTGCATGATCCTGGACGATCCTGGACGATCCTGCATGATCCTGGACGATCCTGGACGATCCTGGACGATCCTGCATGATCCTGGACGATCCTGGACGATCCTGCATGATCCTGGACGATCCTGGACGATCCTGGACGATCCTGCATGATCCTGGACGATCCTGGACTCTACAGCATCAGTCGATCTGACGTCCCTCTGATGTTTGTGGATGTTTATTTTTCTGCTGTCAAACCAAATCCTGTCAGAAATATTCAGCTCCCCAGAATGTCAGCAGGTTTCCTGTTTAAACTACTGGAGGACAAAATGATGATCTCCGTTTTCCTGCCGTGTTACTGCAGATACTGGTCTGATCCCAGTTTGGTCCAGAGTAGCTTTCTGGGACGATGTTCCAGGAAATGGGTCAGATCAGACCGAAAGTCACTTTGGTTTTTTAAATTATTGCTTCGTGGTTAAGTTGCTGCTTCGCCTCTCCTGCCACTGTTTCAGGAGCTCCTCACACACACACACACACACACACACACACACACACACACACACACACACACACACACACACACACACACACACACACACACACACACACACACACACACACACACACACACACCCCAGGCTTGTTTCCCTGTGGCAGAGCAGTTTTCATTAACTCTACCAAGAGATGAATAAACTCTCTGGAACCGGACCGCTGCTTCACTGGGTCAAATCCAGTCCAGCTCCGCTTCAGATCCAGTCAGATCCAGTCAGATCGACTGATCCATTCAGATCCAGTCAGATCCAGTCAGATCGACTGATCCATTCAGATCCAGTCAGATCCAGTCAGATCGACTGATTCCGTCAGATCCAGTCAGATCGACTGATCCATTCAGATCCATTCAGATCCAGTCAGATCATCTGATCTCTTCAGTCTGGACGACACACCAGGCTGCTGCTCAGGTTTGACCACAAACACGTCGGTGGAAAACAGGAAAGTTATTATGTAATATTACAAAGACTGAAAATAGTCCTAAACATGTTTTTATGATGTAGATCTCATGTTAAAACTCAGCTGAACATGTTGACCAATTTAACATGTTTTCTTCAGTTTTTATTAAACCTTTGATTAGAGACATTTTATACGTTTTGTGTTGGAGATCTGAGCTGATTGCCACACAGATTAAAACTCTCACTAAGATATTAGTGAGAGTAATAAACAATATCTCACTTATGGAGATATCGTTTATTGATATCGTCTCAGTTTTGTCGTCCAATACGATGTTGGTGCTGGAATCTCATGCTGACATAATTTATATCAGATGACTTTAATGCTGCTGTTGACAAAACAACATTTTAAAGATAAAATATAAACTTTAAAATCGTTTTATCGTCTGTTTTAACGTCTCAAACGGTGAGAATTGGTCTGATTTTCATGTGAGGCAGAATTCAGTCAGCTTGTGAAACATCGTTTAGTTTTAATTCAGGAACGATTTTAATGTTTTATTTTATTGAAATCTGTTTGATCAACGGCGCCGGAGGAGACGATGCGTCCAAATCAGCCTGGACATTAGAAATCCCTTCAAAATAAAGTTTCCTGGAAAAACGGTTGGGCTCAGAAGTTTAACAAACATTTTCTTAAAGGTCTCTGGGAATGTGATGATCCCATAAACCTCTGATCCTCTTTACGAGGAATAAAGAAACTCTTTGCTCCTTGACCTTTTCCTCCCTCGCTGACCTCTGACCCCTCCGTCCTCAGGTCACTCTGAACACGACGGATCCACTGAAAGGGTGGAAAGCATCTGAACAGACCACCCAGATGAGGCGAAACGTTTTCCTTAAGGAAATACAACATTCTTGCTTTTTATGACCCTTCAAATAAAAGATGAATTTTAATTTTGTTCTAGTAAAAAATCTTTTGACCTCCAGTCTATGCAGCCATCAGATACGACGACAACAGCTGATTTTATTTAAGGATTTATTTCATTGTGTATTTATTCATTTTATAATGGGGTTTTTGTGAAGTTACTTAATGTTCCTAATGGACTTTTAATTTTGAAGTTTGAAATAAAAGGCCCTGAATCTTTTAAATTAAGTTTAAATTTACAAATTAAGACCATGAAATACATAAAAAGAAGAAAATATGACTAATTATATTCAAATTTTTTTCACTTGTCTTTATTTCATGGAGATGTTTTATTTGACAGCTCAGTGAAGTTCGTTTGTCTACTAATGTTTGCGTATTACTTAAATATTTAAACGTATTTTAGTTAATTTTAGTGAAGCCAATGCTAACATGAGCTAGCTTAGCATAATGTTAACGGAACATTGAAGTGTTGACAGAAACTCCACTAATAATTTTAGCTACGGAAACACTCAGGATATCATCTGTCATCGTTTTATTTATAATATTAACATGATAGACATCTGACAGTTCGCAGTGATTGTAGCATCTCGCTGCTTCCTCTGCGCTACCCGTCCATAAACCCCCCCAGAAACAAGCAGGGCTCTGTGGTTCCACACAAACATCTAACGATCCGATTCAACCTGCAGACGCTGATTAAACCTCCACTTAAGGAGCTGATGCAGAGAAAATGTGAGCTGCAACCTGCTGGGTGATGGAAGACAGAAACAAAGCATCAGCGCGGTGGAGGAGGAACACACACACACACACACACACACACACACACACACACACACACACACACACACACACACACACTGCCTTCAATCAGCGGGACTTTAATCTGAATTACAAACATAAAAACACAAACATGAAGAACAAACTGTTTCACCTGAAACTTGTTCTCACATTTGAACATGAAGGCAACGTTCAGCCTGACTAGAAATGTTTGACCTTCGACCTGCTGCTGTGTCACAGACCAACAGAAGCAAAACAGAAACAAAACAACAAAGACTGAAATAAGACATGAAGCGGCATCAGAACCAGGTTCTTCTACAATCCACAGGTTGAATGTTCTGCTTGTTCTTCGTCACCAACGGCTGAACCTCATGATGGATGGAGAAGATCTGAACCTGAAGCATCTGCTGCTCCTCTGGCTGCATGTCTGGTTCCACTGCTGGTATCAGTTTGGTCAAAAACCTTCATATGACAAAATGTTCAGCAAGAGGAGATCAGATTATATTTCTCTCCTGTTCTCTCAGAGATAATTTCATTCTAGATGTCACAGCTCAACCTATGAAGGAACAAAAATGCTGAAAAAAACCACTAATGCAGGTTCTGGGCATTTCTGGACAGGTTCTGGACAGGTTCTGGACAGGTTCTGGACAGGTTCTGGACAGACGGCTGGAAAGGTCTGGACAGGTTCTGGACATTTCGGGACAGGTTCTGGACAGGTTCTGGACAGGTTCTGAACATGTTCTGGACAGGTACTGGACAGGTTCTGGACAGGTTCTGGACAGGTTCTGGACAGGTTCTGGACAGACGGCTGGACAGGTCTGGACAGGTTCTGGACATTTCGGGACAGGTTCTGGACAGGTTCTGGACAGGTTCTGAACATGTTCTGGACAGGTACTGGACAGGTTCTGGACAGGTTCTGGACATTTCGGGACAGGTTATGGACAGGTTCTGGACAGGTTCTGAACATGTTCTGGACATTTCGGGACAGGTTCTGGACAGGTTCTGGACAGGTTCTGGACAGACGGCTGGACAGGTTCTGGACAGGTTCTGGACATTTCGGGACAGGTTCTGGACAGGTTCTGGACAGAAGGCTGGACAGGTTCTGGACAGGTTCTGGACAGACGGCTGGACAGGTCTGGACAGGTTCTGGACATTTCGGGACAGGTTCTGGACAGGTTCTGGACAGGTTCTGAACATGTTCTGGACAGGTACTGGACAGGTTCTGGACAGGTTCTGGACATTTCGGGACAGGTTATGGACAGGTTCTGGACAGGTTCTGAACATGTTCTGGACATTTCGGGACAGGTTCTGGACAGGTTCTGGACAGACGGCTGGACAGGTTCTGGACAGGTTCTGGACATTTCGGGACAGGTTCTGGACAGGTTCTGGACAGAAGGCTGGACAGGTTCTGGACAGGTTCTGGGCATTTCTGGACAGGTTCTGGACAGGTTCTGGACATTTCGGGACAGGTTCTGGACAGGTTCTGGACAGGTTCTGGACAGGTTCTGGACAGGTTCTGGGCATTTCTGGACAGGTTCTGGACAGGTTCTGGACATTTCGGGACAGGTTCTGGACAGGTTCTGGACAGGTTCTGGACATTTCGGGACAGGTTCTGGACAGGTTCTGGACATTTCTGGACAGGTTCTGGACAGGTTCTGGACAGGTTCTGGGCATTTCTGGACAGGTTCTGGACAGGTTCTGGACATTTCGGGACAGGTTCTGGACAGGTTCTGGACAGGTTCTGGACATTTCGGGACAGGTTCTGGACAGGTTCTGGACATTTCTGGACAGGTTCTGGACAGGTTCTGGACATTTCGGGACAGGTTCTGGACAGGTTCTGGGCATTTCTGGACAGGTTCTGGACAGGTTCTGGACATTTCGGGACAGGTTCTGGACAGGTTCTGGACAGGTTCTGGACATTTCGGGACAGGTTCTGGACAGGTTCTGGACATTTCTGGACAGGTTCTGGACAGGTTCTGGACATTTCGGGACAGGTTCTGGACAGGTTCTGGATAGGTTCTGAACATGTTCTGGACATTTCGGGATAGGTTCTGGACAGGTTCTGGACAGGTTCTGGACAGGTTCTGGACATTTCGGGACAGGTTCTGGACAGGTTCTGGACAGGTTCTGAACATGTTCTGGACATTTCGGGATAGGTTCTGGACAGGTTCTGGACAGGTACTGGACAGGTTCTGAACATGTTCTGGACATTTCGGGATAGGTTCTGGACAGGTTCTGGACAGGTTCTGGACAGGTTCTGGACAGGTACTGGACAGGTTCTGGACATTTCTGGACAGGTTCTGGACAGGTTCTGGACAGGTTCTGGACAGGTTCTGGACAGACGGCTGGACAGGTTCTGGACAGGTTCTGGACATTTCTGGACAGGTTCTGGACAGGTTCTGAACATGTTCTGGACATTTCTGGACAGGTTCTGGACAGGTTCTGGACATTTCGGGACAGGTTCTGGAAAGGTTCTGGACAGGTTCTGAACATGTTCTGGACATTTCGGGACAGGTTCTGGAAAGGTTCTGGACAGGTTCTGAACATGTTCTGGACATTTCTGGACAGGTTCTGGACAGGTTCTGGACATTTCGGGACATGAGCTAGCTTAGCATAATGTTAACGGAACATTGAAGTGTTGACAGAAACTCCGCTAATAATTTTAGCTACGGAAACACTCAGGATATCATCTGTCATCGTTTTATTTATAATATTAACATGATAGACATCTGACAGTTCGCAGTGATTGTAGCATCTCGCTGCTTCCTCTGCGCTACCCGTCCATAAACCCCCCCAGAAACAAGCAGGGCTCTGTGGTTCCACACAAACATCTAACGATCCGATTCAACCTGCAGACGCTGATTAAACCTCCACTGGACAGGTTCTGGACAGGTTCTGGACAGGTTCTGGACAGAAGGCTGGACAGGTTCTGGACAGGTTCTGGGCATTTCTGGACAGGTTCTGGACAGGTTCTGGACAGGTTCTGGACATTTCGGGACAGATTCTGGACAGGTTCTGGACAGGTACTGGACAGGTTCTGGACATTTCGGGACAGGTTCTGGACAGGTTCTGGACAGGTTCTGAACATATTCTGGACAGGTTCTGGACAGGTACTGGACAGGTTCTGGACAGGTTCTGGACAGGTACTGGACAGGTTCTGGACATTTCGGGACAGGTTCTGGACAGGTTCTGGACAGGTTCTGGACAGGTTCTGAACATGTTCTGGACAGGTTCTGGACAGGTTCTGGACAGGTTTTGGACAGGTTCTGGACAGGTTCTGAACATGTTCTGGACAGGTTCTGGACAGGTTTTGGACCGTTCGGGACAGGTTCTGGACAGGTTCTGGACAGGTTCTGGACAGGTTCTGAACATGTTCTGGACAGGTTCTGGACAGGTTTTGGACCGTTCGGGACAGGTTCTGGACAGGTTCTGGACAGGTTCTGGACAGTTCTGGACAGGTTCAGGACAGAAGGACTGGACAGGTTCTGGACAGGTTTCTGGACAGAATCCTGGACAGGTTCTGGACAGGTTCTGGACAGAAGGCTGGACAGGTTCTGGACAGGTTCTGGACAGGTTCTGGACAGAATCCTGGACAGGTTCTGGACAGGTTCTGGACAGAAGGCTGGACAGGTTCTGGACAGGTTCTGGACAGGTTCTGGACTGGTTCTGGACAGAATCCTGGACAGGTTCTGGACAGGTACTGGACAGGTTCTGGACAGAAGGCTGTACAGGTTCTGGACAGGTTCTGGACAGGTTCTGGACAGGTTCTGGACAGGTTCTGAACAGGTTCTGGACAGGTACCTGACAGGTTCTGAACAGGTTCTGAACAGGTTCTGGACAGGTACCTGACAGGTTCTGAACAGGTTCTGAACAGGTTCTGGACAGGTACCTGACAGGTTCTGAACAGGTTCTGAACAGGTTCTGGACAGGTACCTGACAGGTTCTGAACAGGTTCTGAACAGGTTCTGGACAGGTACCTGACAGGTTCTGGACAGAAGGCTGTACAGGTTCTGAACAGGTTCTGGACAGGTTCTGGACTGGTTCTGGACAGGTTCTGGACAGGTACCTGACAGGTTCTGAACAGGTTCTGAACAGGTTCTGGACAGGTACCTGACAGGTTCTGGACAGAAGGCTGTACAGGTTCTGAACAGGTTCTGGACAGGTTCTGGACAAGTTCTGGACTGGTTCTGGACAGAATCCTGGACAGGTTCTGGACAGGTTCTGAACAGGTTCTGAACAGGTTCTGGACAGGTACCTGACAGGTTCTGGACAGAAGGCTGTACAGGTTCTGAAGAGGTTCTGGACAGGTTCTTGACTGGTTCTGGACAGAATCCTGGACAGGTTCTGGACAGGTTCTGAACAGGTTCTGAACAGGTTCTGGACAGGTACCTGACAGGTTCTGGACAGAAGGCTGTACAGGTTCTGAACAGGTTCTGGACAGGTTCTGGACTGGTTCTGGACAGGTACCTGACAGGTTCTGGACAGAAGGCTGTACAGGTTCTGAACAGGTTCTGGACAGGTTCTGGACTGGTTCTGGACAGAATCCTGGACAGGTTCTGGACAGGTTCTGAACAGGTTCTGGACAGGTTCTGGACTGGTTCTGGACAGGTACCTGACAGGTTCTGGACAGGTTCTGGACTGGTTCTGGACAGGTACCTGACAGGTTCTGGACAGGTTCTGGACAGAATCCTGGACAGGTTCTGGACAGGTTCTGAACAGGTTCTGAACAGGTTCTGGACAGGTACCTGACAGGTTCTGGACAGAAGGCTGTACAGGTTCTGAACAGGTTCTGGACAGGTTCTGGACTGGTTCTGGACAGGTACCTGACAGGTTCTGGACAGAAGGCTGTACAGGTTCTGAACAGGTTCTGAACAGGTTCTGGACAGGTTCTGGACTGGTTCTGGACAGAATCCTGGACAGGTTCTGGACAGGTTCTGGACAGGTTCTGAACAGGTTCTGGACTGGTTCTGGACAGGTTCTGGACGGTCAGAACAGGTGTTCTGACAGGTCTCGGACAGCCTGACAGCGTTCCTGGACATGGATTTGGAACAGTGATCTAGGACAGACGGCTTGCTGCTTCATCAGCTGCTGCGGACATGGATTCCTCCTGGATTCCATCGGATGTTTAAATCGTGAATAAAAACCCGTTTCCGCTGTTAAAGCGTTGAAATTTGTTTCCAGTTTGAAACCCGATACTAAACAGTATCGTTATCGGTGAACAACGGTTTCCTGATGAGTCGGCAGACTGACGTCCTCCTGGTCCTGCTGCACACACACGACCTTACCTCTCAGCTAGCTGCTGTAGCGCCTTGTTGAGCGCGTTCAGAGCAGCTTCAAGTTTTTCCACAAACTGTATATGATTGTTTCATATAAATAATTTTCTCTGAATGAATAACAGGAACCATCTTCTCTTGGTAAGTTCAATATGTTCCTAGAAACTTGTGTCTGCAACTAAACATTTAGCTAGGAAGCTAATAATTAGCTAGGCGGCTAAATATTCAGCTAGCTAGCTAAATAACTAGTTAGCATGCTAAATATTAAGCTAGCAACATATTTAGTTATGACTGTAAATACTTAGCTAGCAACCAAATATTTAGATTGGAGAATATTTGTTGTTTGGACCTAAATATTTATTTTGCAAGCTAAATATTTAGCTTGTGAATTAAATATTTACTTGGGAGCCGTGACATTTATAAATGTATGAATAACATGGTGAAAATACGATTTAGAAATGAACCCCTATTTTTTCTGTCTCTTCGACACGTTAAATAAACCTGTTCTTTTTTTACAGTGTAACTTTCTGAATTATGAGACTAACTGAATCCATCTCCTGTCAGTTGTGTTGTATCTCCTGGTGGTTTGCTACGTTTCTGCTCCACAGGAATCAAAGGAGAACCTGTGAAGGACCCGCAGCTGATTGGTCGGTTCAAATAAAGGCCAATTTAATTAGTTGCAGGAACGACCAGGCAAAAAAAAGAAGGATTTCTTCTCTTCAGTTAATCTGACGCTAAAGAATCGACTGATACCAACTAGTGGCGCCGAGTCGGGTCAAAGTTCCCTCTGATGCTCCAGATTCCCTGGATGGTTTTAATTCATCTGAACACAAATAGATTCTTTCATAACATAAAAAGATTTGCATTAATAGTTTGTTTTGATCCAAAACAGAAAATGAAAACTGAAACAGAAAACATCAGATTAGTTTTAAAATGTTCATTAATTCAGACCAGATTTATCAGCTTTCATTCCTGACAGTCACCATAAATATTTCACACTGTTAAAACTCATGTGTTTCATTTATTTATGATTATGACACAACGACATGCATGGAAACTCAGCGACAGAGTGTCTGATCATCTCAGGCCTGAAAACAAACTTTGCTCATTTATTTTATTGCTTAAACAAAGTGAGGATTGAATCTGGTGGACCCGGTCCGGTCCGGTCCGGTCCGGTTCCTCTCCACCCATCATTTCATGAACTCAGGATACTGAGGCCATTTCTTCCCTGCAGCTTTAAACTCTCTAAAGTAGTGAAGCATCGTGTTGCTCAGCTTCATCCCTTCCAACCGGTTCGGCTCTACAACAAACAGAACAACAGCCTCGGACCCCCGGGACTAAACAAACAAACAAGAAACAGCAAATCAACAAAGTAGCTAATTATGAAGATTTGCATTGCTGCTGGAGATCATTAGTGCAGGGATATTAATGCAGATCGCAGTTTGCAGCTTTGAACACAGGACGCGTGTTGCAGAGTGGCAGCGTTAATAATGCAGGCGCCGCCTGGGAGCCAACATCCAGGCCTGCAGCGCAATTCATTTCAATATTTGATATCTGCAGAAAAAACGATGTCAAAGATGTTTATTAGATGAGAAGTGAAGCAGACAGGCAGCTGATCACCGATCGGTTTAAAACCAGAGTTACATTCGGTTCTGTTCAGGAGGAGCAGCAGACATTTTGTGCCGCTCTGGTTCCGTTTCCTGATCTGAGTGTTTCTGAACTCAGCATCATGTTGATGCAGAATCAAAATGATCTGATTGCGCTTTAAAATATTTACCAGCCTTCCTCTTATATTCAGTGTTGTATAGTAACGAAGTAAAAATACTTCACTACTTTACTTAAGTATATTTTGGAGTACTTCATACTTTCCTCAAGTATAAACATTTTTGATAACTTTCACTTTTACTTCACTATATTTCCAACTTAATTTCATACTTTTACTCCGATACATTTTTAATGTGTGGTTTAGTTACTGTTACAGTGAGAGAGAGAAATGCTGGAGTTTTGACCCACCTACTGATTGGCTGCTACAGTCAGTAGCCTAATGGACTTGTCATCTCCACCAATAGGAAACACCTGTTTGTTCATCTCCACCAATAGGAAACACCTGTTTGTTCATCTCCACCAATAGGAAACACCTGTTTGTTCATCTCCACCAATAGGAAACACCTGTTTGTTCATCTCCACCAATAGGAAACACCTGTTGTTCATCTCACCAATAGGAAACACCTGTTTGTTCATCTCCACCAATAGGAAACACCTGTTTGTATCTCCCCAATGAAACACCTTTTGTTCATCTCCACCAATAGGAAACACCTGTTTCTCTTCTCCCATTAAACACAAAGTCTGGTGATGAGCATCAGCCTCATGTCCCTAATGCCACATAATGACCAGTTGTTGCACCAATAGTTTGTGAAGTAGAGAATCGTAACGGCTTTTTTTCTTCATGTTCATTTTCTGTTCTGACTATTTTTCTCATTTTCAGCTCTGACCACTTGAAGGGAAACTTAAGGCTTACAGAAACTTGTATTTTCTGTCCTGGAGGGGAAACTAAGAAGCTGGTTCAGTTGTAAAGCAGGTTAAGTTATTAACCTTGTAGGTAAAGCAGCTAATTTTCTTAACCTAATGATGCTGCAGGTTTATCTATTAGCAGGTTTAATTTTACCTGCACTTGGTTGTGTTTAGTACTTTAACTGTATTTGACAAGTTTACCAAAATATAAAAAATGTCATTCAAACTGCATTTGCCTTGTTTTACTTTTTACTTATACTTTTCATTACATTACTTGAGTTTATCCATTTTTACAGTAATTTCCATACTTAAGTACAAGAAACTTCAGATACTTTAAGACTTTAACTCAAGTAACATTTCAGTGACTTGGACTTTTACCAAAGTCATATTTTGGAGAGGAACCTAAACTTTTACTAGACTCTGAGATTTCAGTACTTTATACAACATTGCTTATATTCTACATGGTCCTTTTATTGCAGGACTTTTCTGCTCCAGTCGCGCTCAGACTTCATGTCCTCTGACTCCAGGTGGTTGAGGCTAATGCTAACTAGCTGCTAATCCCCGCTAGCTAACTAGCTTGATTTCTGAACTCTGAAGGTTTAGTGGATTTGAATTCACAGTCTGACCTAGTGAAGACTTTCATTTCCATGAAATTGTTACCATGGAGGGAAATGCAGCTGAGGAGGAAAATGAGCCACAGACGATTAAAGGAGGAAGTTATTCATGTTTTAACTGAAGGAAGAATGTGGAAATAATAGTTAATCTCAAAAAACAGTCTAGCTTCTTCCCCAATAGTTTCCATTTCATTTTTACAAATCTGTGGTTTTCATGTTTATTCCTGTCGGGTCTGAAATGTCATTCATGATCTTAGAAGTCTTGAATTTGAGTTGGTGGAACCTGCAGGAAGCCTGATCCTTCCTGCAGACGTGATGTCCGGTTCTGATCAGACGACCCGGTTCTGTTGGTCTCTTCAGGCCCGGTTTGCCTAAGGAGACTCATGCTGTCATGCGGTGAGGCAGCAGCAGAACCTGCCTGTCCTCTCCTGGAGGTGTTGGTTGGTTTTACTGCGACGCTCCTCCATAAATCTGTCCACTGAGAGCCGGTCATGATTTCACGCCCTGCAGGGTTTTTCTTTTCTCCGAAGCTGTTTGAAATGTGAGCCTTTTGTCCTTGAACTTCTTGTTCTTTGTTTCCGTTTCGTTCTCAGACTCGATAATCCTCAACACGGCGCACAAAGAGACGGATAATTCATCCGCCGATGGCCTGGCGCTTTTAGGAGAGACCAGAGATTAGTCACCGTCTTCCTCTGTTTGTGGCAAACATCAGGAAACAAACACGCCTCTTCATCAGGGATCCAGAGAGAGGAAGACGGGATGAAAGGGAGGAGAGGAGGAACGGCTGGAGCAGCTGGAGGAGGAGAAGGATGAACCGAGGAGAGGAGGAAAAGGACAGAGAGAAGACAGATGGCTGGGAGGAGAAGGTGAGAGATGAGGAGAAGTTGGAGCGAAGGACGGATGGGAGGAAAGAACAGATGGTGGAAAAGAGAGAGAGGAAGGAAGGAAGGATGATGAAAGGAGCAGGAAGTTTGGAGGGGAAGCAGGAAGTGAGGTTTTTAGGAAGACAGAGAGAATGGAGACATAAAGAGAACAGATGGTGAAGGACAAACAGATCCAGGTTCTGTTGGACCGCAGAACATCAGAACACGAAGACAAGGAGAGAAGACAAGGAGAGAGACAGGGAGAGAAGACAGGGAGAGAAGACAAGGAGAGAAGACAAGGAGAGAAGACAGGGAGAGAAGACAGGAGAGAAGACAAGGAGAGAAGACAGGAGAGAAGACAAGGAGAGAAGACAGGGAGAGAAGACAAGGAGAGAAGACAAGGAGAGAAGACAGGAGAGAAGACAAGGAGAGAAGACAAGGAGAGAAGACAGGGAGAGAAGACAGGGAGAGAAGACAAGGAGAGAAGACAGGGAGAGAAGACAGGAGAGAAGACAGGAGAGGAAGACAAGGAAGAGAAGACAGGAGAGAAGACAGGGAGAAGACAAGGAGAGAAGACAAGGAGAGAAGACAAGGAGAGAAGACAAGGAGAGAAGACAGGGAGAGAAGACAGGAGAGAAGACAAGGAGAGAAGAAGGAGAGAAGACAGGGAGAGAAGACAAGGAGAGAAGACAGGGGGAGAAGACAAGGAGAGAAGACAGGGAGAGAAGACAAGGAGAGAAGACAAGGAGAGAAGACAGGGAGAGAAGACAAGGAGAGAAGACAAGGAGAGAAGACAAGGAGAAAAAGGACAAGGAGAGAAGACAAGGAGAGAAGACAAGGAGAGAAGACAAGGAGAGAAGACAGGGAGAGAAGACAAGGAGAGAAGACAAGGAGAGAAGACAAGGAGAGAAGACAAGGAGAGAAGACAAGGAGAGAAGACAAGGAGAGAAGACAGGGAGAGAAGACAGGGAGAGAAGACAAGGAAGAAGACAGGAGAGAAGACAAGGAGAGAAGACAAGGAGAGAAGACAAGGAGAGAAGACAGGAGAGAAGACAAGGAGAGAAGACAAGGAGAGAAGACAAGGAGAGAAGACAAGGAGAGAAGACAGGGAGAAGACAAGGAGAGAAGACAAGGAGAGAAGACAGGAGAGAAGACAGGAGAGAAGACAGGAGAGAAGACAGGAGAGAAGACAAGGAGAGAAGACAAGGAGAGAAGACAGAGAGAAGACAGGGAGAGAAAGACAAGGAGAGAAGACAAGGAGAGAAGACAGGGAGAGAAGACAAGGAGAGAAGACAAGGAGAGAAGACAAGAGAAGACAGGGAAGAGACAGGAGAAGACAAGGAGAAGAAGACAAGGAAGAGACAAGGGGGACAGGGAGAGAAGACAAGGAGAAACAGATGGACATGAATCGGCGCCAATAAGCTGCTCTCAGCCTCGATTTAAAAAAATTCACATTTATTCCAGATTTGTGGAGCATAGATGCTGATTGCAGAACCAGGAGAATTGAGAGGTCTCTGGGTGGAACTGGGTGGAGTAGATCTGGGTGGAGTAGATCTGGGTGGAGTAGATCTGGGTGGAGTAGATCTGGGTGGTGTAGATCTGGGTGGAGTAGATCTGGGTGGAGTAGATCTGGGTGGTGTAGATCTGGGTGGAGTAGATCTGGGTGGTGTCAAATCGGGTCAATTCTCTGCATCTCTCTGATTGGTTTTCCTTCCAGTCAGAGCGATGACATCACTCATGCTGCTGAGACGTCATTGGATGAGGCAGTGACTCCGTTAACTGCAGAAATAAACTCAAATGTATCGTTAAATGTTGCTTTGATGCTCTGATGCATAAACAATAGATTTGTAAATAATAAACTTGTTATAGAAGAAAATAAAACGTGTTTTTTGTTCTGGCACTAATTTGTGTATATTGAGGGAAAACAGCTGGCTGTTGATGAGAAACATGAAGCTGCTGATCGTCTTCCAATATAATTTATGTCTCTAATTTTCCCACATTTTGTTACAAACAGAAACTTTTATTGTATTGGCATTCATGCAATAGAACAAAAACAAAATAAATCATAATTATGATGCTGAAGGAAGCAGATAAACATGTCACATTTCATCTGATGTTAAAAATTATTTATTTATTAAAGAGAAGAAAAAAACTGAAGACGCTGAGGAGAACGAGAAGCAAAGTGAGAAAACTTCTGGAATAAAACAGGAACAAACATGGAGACGTTCAGCAAATACGACGCAAAGAAACAGAAAAACAATCTGATCTCCCCTTTACTCCGATACCCATAAATACGATTCTTCTAGTTGTCCAGCCGAGTCTAACTGCAGATGTTCTGGTTCTGTTGGTCCCTCCAGTTTTTCATGAGATTTTTTTTATTTTTTGCAGGAATGCGTGGATGTGAGTTTGTTAAAAACTGGGTTTCAGTGATGCTAACTCTGCGTTTGAATCCTTTTGGACATGAACGGACAGACGGACTGGAGTCGGACTGAACTGGGTCAGCCATGTTGACTGGACAAGTCCACGTCCACTTGGTGAGGTACATTCTATGTTTGTATTTCTTCATGTTGGCTCATATTCAGCGTCTAACTATGGCAGATCTGTCTGTTTTTGCTTCTGTCAGACGGTTTCTGGGATCAACCTGGAGACGAAGCAAAGAAATTTAAATCCTGGCTGCAGCCGCCGTGTGACTCATGAAAGAAAATCCACAAAAGCAGAAATGTCCTCTGTTTGAAGCAGCTGGAAAAGACGCACTAATGAGTTTCCATATCCTGGATTGCATTAGTTATTATCGGGAGGCGCTGCAGGCCGGGCCTCGTATTGTTCTTCAGGATGGAGGAAGGTTTACACAAAAACAGGCAGCGGCGGCCCGGAGCTGCACTGTCATCATGTCATAAATGCAAATGAAAGCAATCACAGGCTTATGAGCTTATATAAGGTTAGAGTGAGGTGGGCAGGCGCTAAGAGCTTAATTTCCCTCTGTGGATGAGGAATGTGTTGCCAGATATGCTCCTTTTATCATGCGCCATATTTTAAAGCCATGCTGGGAAAATGGGCTCCTTTATCAGCACATATCACACAGCGGCTGCAGAGCCAGGCTCCAATTTCCTTTAATTAAGTTGCTTCACTTCACCTTATTTGCTCAAATCAACGCTGCTGTAAGGTGGAGGTAAATTCTTCAGACAGGAAGTGAAGAAATGAAGCTGAAATAAAGAAAATGCAGACGCAGAGTGAGTCAGTGTTTGGTCTGACAGCAGTGAAGGAGCGTCTGCTTCAGAGAAGAGCCTCGGTTCCCATCAGCTGAAACGCAGGGAAGCTGTTTTCTGGAAAAATACGAAAGAAAAGCAGGAAAAACAGGAACTAATTTAATGAGATCACAGAGAAGCAGGGCTGCACAGTGGAGCAGTTGGTAGAGCAGCTGCCTGGCAGTGAAAAGGCTCTGGGTTCAATTCCCAGCCCCGGTCTCCCTGCATGGAGTCTCCATGTTCTCCCTCTGCATGGTGGGTTTTCTCCAGGTACCCTGGTTTCCTCCCACAGTCCAAAAACATGACTGTCAGGTTAGTTGGCCTCTCCAAATTCTCCCTAGGTGTGAGAGTGTGTGTGGTTGTGTGTCTCTGTGTTGCCCTGTGACAGACTGGTGACCCGTCCAGGTGACCCCACCTCTCACCCAGAACATTAGCTGGAGAGGCAGCAGCAGCTAAGGGACAAGGGTGTAAAGAAAATGGATGGACAGAGAAGCATCTCCAAGCTTTACTTTAAAACTTCCATTATTTTAAACTTTGCAGTAATAAAAGTATTAAAAACAGGTCCAAGGTGAGATCATTTCACCCCAAAGCCTGATGATAACTTCTGGTTTATGAAATATCTCTGCAGAGGGAGAAGTGAGTCAGGAGGCGTCTTCGGGTTTCGTCTCTCTGACGCCGACGCTGCAGATTTGACTCCTCAGTTTTCTACAGTCCAACAGCTGCAGCTGAGTCCATCCACCGATCCGACACACAGCAGCAGAGGAGCTAAACAGGGGAAGTACCAGGGTGATGTAATGGTCTAGTCAAAGTCCAGACCTTTGTTTAAAGGCAGAATGGCTGTGCAGAAACAGCTCTGCAGGCTACAGGGTCTGACTGCAGGTACTGCTTACCACTGCTTACTCTGAGAAACCCCCATCGTTTTAACCTCAGTTAATGAGAATGTTGAATATTTTGATGATTTTCAGAAAGTTTTCAACAATTAATCTAAAACCTTCTAATAACTTTTAGTACCTAGATTTTTTTGTTGAATGAATTGAATTGTTTCTCCCAGCATTGGGTTCACAAGAAGTTTTCAAATTACAGCAAATGAAAATAGAATTCATATTTTATGGAATCAAACTGACTCAGAGCCAGACGTTCAGCGATCATCAGCAATATTATTACATCCATCCGATTGTCTGATCAGACCTGAGATTCAGGAAACAGGAGCGGTGAAAACCTCCAGCATGAGGATCTGAAGCCGGATTAGGAATAATCCTGCTGTGAACGCTGCAGGTCGGATCTAATCCCAGATGAGCAAACAGACGCCGAGCGTCAGGAAAGGTGAAGGTTTGAACCTCGGCTGTTTCTGTTGGATTGTTTCTTTGTGGTTTATTTCCTGATCTGGTGTTGAACTCGATTCAGATTTTAAATTTCAGGGTTTAAATGTTTATAAATCTGAGCTATTTTTAAGTTTCTTCCCGGTTTCCGTGTCGGACCTGGAACCGGTTCTGTGTTCTGTCGGCTCTCTGAGCTGCTTTCTTCACCACTGTCATGCAAACGAAGTGAAAGATCTTCAGTCAGCAGGAAAGATGGAAGGTCACGACCTCACCGAGCGCCTTGCTCCACTCTTCAGATAACACACACACCACACACACACACACACACACACACACACACACACACACACACACACACACACACAGACACACAGCGGTGAACCATGGAGCTGCTCAGAGACACTAGCAGAACCTGCTGAGTGAGGACTAAGCCCACCTGGACGTCGTGAACACATGAAAGCTGAACTCCTGCAGCTCCGCCTGCTCTGCCAAGCAAAGACGCTCCTGACTGTGTTAAACAGGCCCTTAAATCATCTCCGCCAAACGGAGGGATCAGAGGAACGACAGAGCCGGAGAGGAAGAAGCGATTTCCCTCGCAGGCAGGAAGCCGTAATAACTGTGTTGTTTTTCATGGTGGAAACCTGGAATCCAACCCTCGACTCCCCAGAGGATCTCGGCTCACTCTTCTAAGCTGTTTGCAGTTTCAGACAGATTTCTGAGTGAGCTTGCCTTGAAATATGCATGTGAGAGGAAGATTGTTGGAAAAGGAAGCAGAGAGGGAGGCAGGGGACCGTTCAGGGAAGGAGAGGCAAAAAAAGGAGCAATTATATTCTCTGCTTCATTTTAATGAAGTGCAGAAGTAATTCCCTCATGAAAGCTGCGGTAATTGCCCAAACAGTCTGATTATGTGACAATCATACTTAGAACAAAATGCAGTATGAAATTGGGAGGGATTGCAAATCAAATAGCATCATTTTCTGCAAAACGCCTGACAAGTAAAGATAATTAAAATAAATGTCGTTTTATTTTGGGAACAGAACAATTTCCTCTGTTGTCTTCATGTTCAGCTCGTCCTTTGGTCACACGTCTCACTGGCAGCATAATTAAAGTACATGAAGAGCTTTGGCTCACCACAATGTAATCTGTTAGTCTGACTCTAATCTGGACAACATGATGCAATGGGGCCACAGCAGCCAAACGAGACGCTCACAGTCACTCCAGTCACCAAATCCGTTTTCACACTCCATCTTAAAGAAAATGGTGAGAAGTCACATTTTTAGCATTCATTTATAAATGTCACAGATTTAAACTAAATAGTTAGTTAGTAAGCTAACTTTGGACAGACCAATAGTTTGTAGTTAAATATTTAGTTTGAAATAAATAACATGGTGAAACTGAGACTTTGTTGACATTTTTCTATAAATCACCAAATACTTTGCAGCAGCTAAATGTTTATCTTCAACCTAAATATGTAGTTTGTTAATTAAATAGTTAATTTAAAGCTAAATATTTAGTTTATGGATAAATATTTAGCTACAAACTAAATATTTCGTTATATTTTTCTAACCACATTTTAACGCTTGCTGAATATATTAAATATTTAGTTTTAAAGTAAATATTTTCTTGGTAATCTATTGAAACTGTTTCATTTATAAAGGAATGAATAACGCGATGAATACATGAACCCTCACATAAACCAAGCTGCTGCTCCGTGTAGCTTTATGACAGATTAACCGGCCATAATCTGTTCAATCTGCTCGTTAGCAGACATTTGGGGAATAATCTGGATTTGAGGCTCAAAGTGTGGAGCAGCAGGAAGCTCCTGTCCGTCCCTCAGCTGGTTGCTCTTCATGCTGCGACTCGCTCCATTCTCTAAATGACCAACCTGTTGAGTTTCAGCCTGGAATTTACTTGTAGGTCGAGAGAAAGATTCTTCAAGTCCCTCGTTTCTGAGGCGGCGCAGCAGATTCTGCCGGAGTCACACAGGAAATGGTTCCTTCCTCTCAGAGCTGGGAAGCTCCGAGCATCATTACTGAGCGCAGCTGAAGGAAACGCAGCTCGCTGACAGATGCTGAAGCATTTATCATTCATGTTTTAGGTAGAAGGTGCAATCAGATTCCTTCTAGCTGCAAAGAGCAGAGAGAATAAAACAGCCAGCTGCTCCGGGAAACTTCTGAAGAAAGATGGAGCTGAACGTCTGCAGGCGAGAAGCAGCTCAGAGCAAAACACCTGGACCAGACCGGAGAGAGACGACAGCTGGAAGACTGAGAGGAACCTGGAGCCGAGTAAAATCTGGAACCAGCAGAACAACCTGGAACCAGTAAAACAACCTGGAACCAGTAAAACAACCTGGAACCAGTAAAACAACCTGGAACCAGTAAAACAACCTGGAACCAGTAAAACAACCTGGAACCAGTAAAACAACCTGGAACCAGCAAAACAACCTGGAACCAGCAAAACAACCTGGAACCAGTAAAACAACCTGGAACCAGCAAAACAACCTGGAACCAGCAAAACAACCTGGAACCAGCAAAACAACCTGGAACCAGTAAAACAACCTGGAACCAGTAAAACAACCTGGAACCAGTAAAACAACCTGGAACCAGCAAAACAACCTGGAACCAGTAAAACAACCTGGAACCAGTAAAACAACCCTGGAACCAGTAAAACAACCTGGAACCAGTGCAAAACACCTGGAACCAGCAAACAACCTGGAACCAGTAAAAACAACCTGGAACCAGTAAAACAACCTGGAACCAGTAAAACAACCTGGAACCAGTAAAACAACCTGGAACACAAGCGGAAAACAACCTGGAACCAGTAAAACAACCTGGAACCAGCAAAACAACCTGGAACCAGTAAAACAACCTGGAACCAGCAAAACAACCTGGAACCAGCAAAACAACCTGGAACCAGAACAACTGGAACAGTAAAACAACCTGGAACCAGCAAAACAACCTGGAACAGAAACAACTGGAACCAGAAACAACCTGGAACCAGCAAAACAACCTGGAACCAGTAATAAAGACAACCTGGAACCAGTAAAACAACTGGAACCAGTAAAACAACCTGGAACCAGCAAAACAACCTGGAACCAGTAAAACAACCTGGAACCAGAAAACCTGGAACAGTAAAACAACCTGGAACCAGTAAAAACGACAACACTGGAACCAGTAAAACAACTGGAACAGAAACAACCTGGAACCAGTAAAACAACTGGAACCAGAAAACAACTGGAACCAGCAAAACAACCTGGAACCAGTAAACACCTGAACAGAAAACAACCTGGAACCAGTAAAAAATAACAACTGGAACCAGTAAAACAACCTGGAACCAGAAACAACTGGAACCAGAAAACAACCTGGAACCAGAAACAACTGAACAGCAAAACAACCTGGAACCAGCAAAACAACTGGAACCAGAAAACAACCTGGAACCAGTGAAAACAACTGGAACCAGTAAAACACAACCTGGAACCAGTCGAAAACAACGAACCAGTAAAAAACCTAGCAAAACAACCTGGAACCAGCAAAACAACCTGGAACAAGGTAAAAAACCTGGAACCAGTAAAACACTGACAAAAACAACCTGGAACCAGAAACAATAACGGAACCAGAAACAACCTGGAACCAGTAAAACAACCTGGAACCAGCTAAAACAACCTGGAACCAGCGAAAACAACCTGGAACCAGAAACAACCTGGAACAGAAAACAACCTGGAACCAGTAAAACAACCTGGAACCAGCTAAAAACAACCTGGAACCAGTAAAACAACCTGGAACCAGCAAAACAACCTGGAACCATGAAAAAACAACCTGGAACCAGTAAAACAACCTGGAACCAGTAAAACAACCTGGAACCACAAAACAACCTGGAACAGAAAAACCTGGAACCAGTAAAACAACTGAACCTAGAACAACTGGACCAGAAAACAACCTGGAACCAGTAAAACAACCTGGAACCAGCAAAACAACCTGGAACCAGTAAACAACCTGGAACCAGAAAACAACCTGGAACCAGTTTAAAACAACCTGGAACCAGTCAAAAACAACCTGCGGAACACTAAGCAAACAACCTGGAACAGTAAAACAACTGGAACCAGTAAAACAACTGGAACCACAAAACAACCTGGAACACACAATAACAAACAACCTGGAGAACACGACCAGCAAAACAACCTGGAGTAACTGGAACCAGTAAAACAACCTGGAACCAGTAAAACAACCTGGAACCAGCAAAACAACCTGGAACCAGTAAACACTGAACAGAAACAACTGGAACCAGCGAAACAACCTGGAACCAGTAAAACAACCTGGAACCAGCTAAAACAACCTGGAACCAGTAAAACAACCTGGAACCAGCAAAACAACCTGGAACCAGCAAAACAACCTGGAACCAGCAAAACAACCTGGAACCAGTAAAAACAACCTGGAACCAGCAAAACAACCTGGAACCAGCGAAAACAACCTGGAACCAGTAAAACAACCTGGAACCAGAAAACAACCTGGAACCAGTAAAACACATACCTGGAACAAGCAAAACAACCTGGAACCAGTAAAACAACCTGGAACCAGTAAAACAACCTGGAACCAGTAAAACAACCTGGAACCAGTCAAAACAACCTGGAACCAGTAAAACAACCTGGAACCAGCAAAACAACCTGGAACCAGTAAAAACAACCTAGAACCAGTAAAACAACCTGGAACCAGTAAAACAACCTGGAACCAGCAAACAACTGGACCAGTAAAACAACCACGAAACAACTGGAACCAGTAAAACAACCTGGAACCAGTAAAACAACCTGGAACCAGTAAAACAACCTGGAACCAGTAAAACAACCTGGAACCAGTAAAACAACCTGGAACAGAACAACCTGACCATAAACAACCTGGAACCAAAAAACTGGAACAGAAACAACCTGGAACAAGCAAAACAACCAGGAACCAGTAAAAACAATCTGGAACCAGTAAAACAACCTGGAACCAGTTGAAACAAACCTGGAACCAGCAAAACAACCTGGAACCAGCAAAACAACCTGGAACAAGTAAAACAACCTGGAACCAGTAAAACAACCTGGAACCAGCAAAACAACCTGGAACCAGTAAAACAACCTGGAACCAGCCAAAACAACCTGGAACCAGTGAAACAACCTGGAACCAGTAAAACAACCTGGAACCAGTAAAACAACACTGGAACCAGCAAAACAACCTGGAACCAGTGAAACAACCTGGAACCAGCAAAACAACCTGGAACCAGTAAAACAACCTGGAACCAGTAAAAAACATACCTGGAACAAGCAAAACAACCTGGAACCAGTAAAACAACCTGGAACCAGTAAAACAACCTGGAACCAGTGAAACAACCTGGAACCAGCAAAACAACCTGGAACCAGTAAAACAACCTGGAACCAGTATAAACAACAACCTGGAACCAGTAAAACAACCTGGAACCAGCAAAACAACCTGGAACCAGCAAAACAACCTGGAACCAGCAAAACAACTGGAACCAGAAACAACTGGAACCAGCAAAACAACCTGGAAACACGTAAAAACAACCTGGAACCAGTATAAAACAACCTGGAACCAGTGAAAACAACCTGGAACCAGCAAAACAACCTGGAACCAGTAAAACAACCTGGAACCAGTAAAACAACCTGGAACCAGTAAAACAACCTGGAACCAGTGAAACAACCCTGGAACCAGCACTGGGTCGGAACCAGAACCCTGATGATGAAGTTCTCGTCAGCTTGTGTTGAAAATCTGTGACTTTAATTCTCCTGCACAGGCAGAAGAAGTGTAAAGGAGTAAAAGCTGCTGCAGGAGCTTCAACTTGGCACCAAGCTGATTCTGTAATGACGTCTGATTATTTCTATTAACCGCTGAGATGCAGCGACTGTCTGCTGGTTCTGGTCGTCTGGGTTTCTGCTGGTTCTGCTGCAGGCTGGACTCAAACTGCTCAGCTACAGATTAACTGGATGTTTCACAGCTTCAACCTTAAAGTGCAGATACAGAGAGAGAGTTAGCATGAATTAAAGAGATGTTTTGTTTTGCTGGTTGAAGGAAATATTATGTTTATCATTCTTACATTTGTAATTTTACTAGTTTTGCTATGTAGAGGTTTAGTGTTCAAATTAGAGTGAAACTGTGGAGACAATTAAATCTTCCTTAATCAAGCCTGTGTTTACAGATGGTGACTTAGATCTTCCTGGGTATCTGAGCTGTAAAACATGTCTATGTGTTAATTGAGTATCTGTGTCTCCCCTCTGTCTGTTTGAATCCACATCCTACTCTGTCTGAATTTACATCCTACTGTGAAGGTAGGATGTGGGTTTCACCCCCCCAGTCCTGTTCACACCTTATTTTCCCTGCTAATAAAAGAGACAAACAAACTGAAGAGGGCAGGACACATGGTGAGCGGCTTGGAGGAGCAGATCACTGTGTCGTCTCCTTCTGCAGAAGTTTTTAAACACTCATATACGTTGTCTGTGGTTCTCTTTTTTAATGTAGGTTCAAGAAAATACCTAACAGACACCAGGATCAGAACCGTCTGGATCCAGCAGAAAACTGGAGGATCTGCATCTGATCCGTCTGTTGGAACAACAACCTGGAAAGTTTCACAGATCAATAATCAATAATTAAACATGGCAGCAAACTGATGGTCTGAGAGGAAACAGCAGACCAGGAGCTGCTTCTGGTTCTGGTTCTGGTTCTGGTTCTGGTTCTGGTTCTGGTTCTGGTTCTGGAACATCTGCTTCATAAAAGTCATTACTGAACATCCAGTCACACTTTAGTTCTGCAGCAAGATCCAAACTGAACTGAATGACTGATTAAACTATAACTGCTGGTACTTTTAACTGTAGTCAAGAAAACTAACTGAAATGAACTGAACTGAACGAAACTGAGACTGCATGATCGTCTGTTGAAACAACTGAATTGAATCAAACTAATAAATGACAACTGATGACTGAATGAAACAGAACCGGAATGTACTGATTCTGTTTGATCTGGATTCTGTCTGGAAACTGCTCATAAAATATTACTGAACATAGCAACTTTAGATCTGAGAATCAAACTGAACTGAATGAACTGAACTGAATGAAACTGAACTGAATGAACTGAACTGAATGAAACTGAACTGAATGAAACTGAACTGAATGAACTGAACTGAATGAACTGAACTGAATGAAAACTGAACTGAATTGAATCAAACTGAACTGAATGAACTGAACTGAATGAAACTGAACTGAATGAAACTGAACTGAATGAAACTGAACTGAATGAAACTGAACTGAATGAACTGAACTGAATGAACTGAACTGAATGAAACTGAACTGAATGAAACTGAACTGAATGAACTGAACTGAATGAAACTGAACTGAATGAACTGAACTGAATGAAACTGAACTGAATGAAACTGAACTGAATGAACTGAACTGAATGAACTGAACTGAATGAACTGAACTGAATTGAATCAACTGAACTGAATGAATGAATTGAATTAACTGAATGGAATGAAACTGAAGTGAATGATGAATAAACTGAATGAAATGAATGATGGATTGAACTGAAGTAATTTTTTACAGTGCAGTGACATCGTTCACCTGTTACCTGCTCAGATCTTCTCCCTGTTTCCTGCTTAAATCATTTCATGAACAATGTGATTTACTTCCTGTAATCATTCTGCGTTTGTTCATGAAACCATCTTTTAATGTGTGGATTCTTATCATTTTACTTTATTTGCTGCTCAGCTTGTTGTGCTTCTGCAGCAGCTCTGATGCTGAATCTTTATTTTTCCTCCTGCCGCTGTGATTTTCTCTGTGAGTTGAGCTTCAGTTCATAAATCTGAATGAGTGACGATGGAGCGTCAGAGGAACTGGATTCAGGTTTTCTGTTGTTTTCACACATTCAGGTGGATAATTGAGGGCAGCCCCCTCCTCACCCGCTGCTTCCACAACCTGCCCAGTTTGCACATGTTATTAATGCAAAGTGGTTTTTAGCTCACCGTTATTCCCCCATAATTTACTCTGATGCAACAAATGGAGCATGCTGCTGTTATGAATTCCCCTGAATGGTTCTCAGGTCCTTCAGAGGGCGCCTCCGCGCCGCCCGGGGTAATGATCCACAGGAAATTATGGCTGGGAAAATATATCAGAATCATTTGTGAAATGATGAACAGTATCTGGCAGGTGGGCGAGTGTTTAACGAGGCCGTCGTGTTCCTGAAGGTCACGCTTTGCTGTGTGTGAGAAACACAGAAAACAGGAAAACCTGCAGAGCCGACAGGCTGAGGAGCGACTGGCTGCTCAGGATGAGCACAAGACATGAAAACTGTTAGAGTCACATCATGTAAATATGTCAACTTTAAGCAGAATATCAGCCTAAATGGAAATCATTTTTATTGTTGCCCTTTTTGCTGATCAGTGACTTCAGAGACGGCTGCAGAACTCTGAGGAAACATTTAGACTTCAACATAAAACTGGTATTTTTATTCAGTCTTCTTGCAGGAAACATGAAGTTTGATTTTACGTGTCTGTGACGTTGATGTCGGGTTTTTCTGCAGGCTGGGAAGCCGAACGTCGTCTGGAGGACGATGACCGGCCATCAGGCCGAAACGCCTGGCCTCCCCGGGTCAGTGAACCCTTAGCTTAGCTTAGCTTAGCTTAGCTTTAGGTTAATGTTGAGTCATTGATGCAGCAGCGGCTCGGTTTCATCCTGCGGCAGAACTTTATGAACACATGAAAACTCCTCCTCAGAAAGCTGCAGTTTAAATGCATTAGAAGTGGATGTGGGAGGGTTGTTTGTTTCCCTGCTGCTCTAAGCTGTGATGGAGGAAAGTGATTTTTTTTTTACTCAGTGTGATCAGATTCTGTTAGTTTCTCCAGAATCAGGCGTGTAATCCTGATCTTTCATTTCTAAGGATGGGAAGATAACAGCATCTACAGGAACCTCTGAGCAGCTCCTGCTCTTACTCCCGACGCTGATCCACATGAGATCGTGTAATGATGGTGATTTGCTGCTTTTCATGGCAGCTGTTTACATAATGAGCCAAATGAAGAAGCGTTTGGAGCCTGATTGGATGAATCACCTGAGAATCAGCAGCGACAGAATCAAACCTGCTGAAGAAACAAACCGCCTGGTTCCACAGAGCAGAGGTGGAAGGACCCAGTACCGTAACCATGGCAACGGGTGGCCTCCCTGCAGACCATAATAAGCATATTTAGCTCCACTAGTTGGAATCACCGGGTTAAAACTCGCTTTGTTCTCTGTCAGCGTTCTGGTAGAAACGATTAATCAGGTTAATCGTGACTAATCGATTATTTAAAAAAGTTGCCAACTAATTTACTAATTGATTAAATGGAATATCCAAACTCAAGATGGACTCGTGTATCTGCATCATCAGCCCTTCAGTTTCCCCTGTTAGTCGTTTTTATTTCTCTTCTTTTTCCGGTTTTTTGCAGCTCGTCCCCGTTGCTCCGCATCCGCCCGCTGGTTGCCACGGTAACCTTTCTTTTAATCAAACATGACAGTGTGACAGGAAGTCAACGGGCTCGACGTGCATTTACAGCCTGTGAAACATTAACGGAGGATTCAAACACGTCTGAGCTGCTGGAGGAGCCGGACGAGCCGGATGGGCCAATCAGAGAGAAGAACCGGCGGAAGGACTAAGGAATTCACCGACAGAAAGGGAAGCGTGACGGCATGAAAGAAGATGTTTTCTTTGGTTTAATCAGAAACATATCAGCTGCTCTTGAAAACATTTCAGTCAGTGTTACCGATCCGTTTATTGGGTCTGACGTTAGAAAGATGGATCCAACACAACCGGAAGAAGAAACAAGAGGAAACAGTTTTTGGTAAAAAGTCACTCAACTACTGAGTAACTGATCATATTATCAATCACTTAATATTTAAAAATTATATCCTCAGGTGGACCAAAATATAAATTAATTTTGGTACTTTAAAGACCAAAATAACAATTAATATTAGTAACAAAAATAACAAAATCAGGCAAAATAAAATGTTTCCAAGTCAGTTTCTTTCAGTGAAAAAACTTGTTGAAACGTGTTGGTTTTCCATTCAGTGGGAGGAAATTGTTTTAAATACTTAATAAAATTACTGAAGTAAAAATACTTCTAAAAATACATCTTTAAAAAAGTTACTGAGTAAATGTAACTAGTTACTTCTGTCTAAGTGACAGTTTGCTAGTCAGACGGAGGATAACGGCCTGATGGACGATCTGAAGGTTCTGGGTTTCCTCCTGTGTGTGTGTATGTGTGTGTGTGTAGGTGTGTGTGTGTGTGGGTGTATGTGTGTGTGTGTGAGTGTGTGTAGGTGTGTGTGTGTGTGTGGGAGGTGTGTGTGTGTGTGTGATTGTATTGTGTATGTGTGTGTGTGTGTGTGTGGTGGTGTGTGTGTAGGTGTGTGTGTAGGTTGTGTGTGTGTGTGTGTGTAGGTGTGTGTGTGTGTGTGTGTGTAGGTGTGGTGTGGTGTGTGTGTGTGTGTGTGGTGTTGTGTTGTGTGATGTGTGTAGTGTGTGTTGTGTAGGTGTGTGTGTGTGTGTGTAGGTGTGTGTGTGTGTGGTGTGTGTGTGTGTGTGTGTGTGTGTGTGTGTGTGTGTGTATGTGTGTGTGTGGTGTAGTGTGTGTGGTGTGTGTGTGTGTGTGTAGGTGTGTGTGTATGTGTGTGTGTGTGTGTGTGTGTGTAGTGTGTGTGTGTGTATGTGTGTGTGTGGTGTGTGTGTAGGTGTGTGTGTGTGTGTGTGTGTGTGTGTGTGTGTGTGTGTGTGTGTTGTGTGTAGGTGTGGTGTGTGGTGTGTGTGTGTGTGTGTGTGTGTGTGTGTGTGTGTGTGTGTAGTGTGTGTGTGTGTGTGTGTGTAGGTGTGTGTGTGTGTGTGTAGGTGTGTGTGTGTGTGTGTGTGTGTGTGTGTGTGTGTGTAGGTTGGTGTGTGTGTGTGTGTGTGTGTGTGTGTGTGTGTGTGTGTGTGTGTGTGTGTAGTGTGTGTGTGTGTGTGTGTGTGTGTGGTGTTGTGTGTGTGTGTGTGTGTGTGTGTGTGTGTGTGTGTGTGTGTGTGTGTGTAGTGTGTGTGTGTGTGTGTGTGTGTGTGTGTGTGTGTGGTGTGTGTGTGTGTGTGGTTGTGTGTGTGTAGGTGTGTGTGTGTGTGTGTGTGTAGGTGTGTGTGTGTGGTTGTGTGTGTGTGTAGGTTGTGTGTGTGTGTGTGTGTGTGTGTGTGTGTAGTGTGTGTGTGTGTGTGTGTGTTGTGTGTGTGTTGTGGTTGGTGTGTGTTGTGTGTAGGTGTGTGTGTGTGTGTGTGTGTGTGTGTGTGTGTGTGTGTGTGGTGTGTGTGTGTGTGTGATCTCAACTCAGTTTCCTCAAACCTGGTGGAGCAATAAAAGATGAATCTGCTCTTCTCTAGACGGAGAGCAGAGTTTTTAGCGAACCCTACAGGCAGTGAAGTGACGGCTTTTCTGTTTGGGTGACAGAAGTTGAGCCCGTTTAAAATGTCAGCGTAAGCAGAGGCTTCCTGCAGCTCCGCAGAGAGAAAACAGCTTTTAAACAAATGAGTTTAAATCTGATTTGTCTGATTGTTGATTCATTTCCTCATTAACTTCACATGAAATAATTACAGGGTAATTATTCCAGTAGCTCAGAGGGCTGACAGCATGGATTGTTTCCTATAACATTAACAGAACAAATAGTTTCATTTCTCAGAAGGCTTTGGAAACAATTTACTATTTTTATCTGCATTTTCCTTTAAAGATGCTGTGACCTGATTAAAGCTGATCCTACAGGACACTTCTGTTCCCTCCATCTCCATCCTGTTCCCTCCATCTCCATCCTTTTCCCTCCATCTCCTTCCTGGTCCCTCCATCTCCTTCCTGGTCACTCCATCTCATTCCTGTTCCCTCCATCTCCTTTCTGTTCCCTCCATCTCCTTCCTGTTCCCTCCATCTCCCTCCTGCTCTCCCCTGTTCCCTCCATCTTCTTCCTGGTCCCTCCATCTCCTTCCTGTTCCCTGCATCTCCTTCCTGTTCCCTGCATCTCCTTCCTGTTCCCTCCATCTCCTTCCTGTTCCCTCCATCTCCTTCCTGAGATGGAGGGAACATCTCAGGAAGTTGTTCCCTCCATCTCCATCCTGTTCCCTGCATCTCCTTCCTGTTCCCTCCATCTTCTTCCTGTTCCCTCCATCTCCTTCCTGTTCCCTCCATCTCCTTTCTGTTCCCTCCATCTCCTTCCTGTTCCCTCCATCTCCTTCCTGTTCCCTCCATCTCCTTCCTGCTCTCCCCTGTTCCCTCCATCTCCATCCTTTTCCCTCCATCCTCCTTCCTGTCTCCTCCATCTCCTTCCTGTTCCCTCATCTCCTTCCTGTTTCCTTTCCTCCATCTCCTTCTGTTCCCATCTTCCTTTCTCCTTCCTGTTCCCTTCCATCTCTGTCCCTCCATCCTCTCTTCCGTTCCCTCCATCTCCTTCCTGTTCCTCCATCCATTCTCCTTCTCCTGTTCCCTCCATCTCCTCCTGTTCCTCCATCTCCTTCCTGTTCCTGCATCTCCTTCCTGTTTCCCCTCCATCTCCTTCCTGTTCCCTCCATCTCCTTCCTGTTCCCTCATCTCCTTCTGTTCCCTCCATCTCTTCCTGTTCCCTCCATCTCCTTCCTTTCCCTCCATCTTCTTCCTGTTCCCTGCATCTCCTTCCTGTTCCCTCCATCTCCTTCTCTCTCCCCTGTTCCCTCCATCTCCTTCCTGTTCCACTCCCATCTCCTTCTGTTCCCTCCATCTCCTTCCTGTTCCCTCCATCTCCTTCTTCCCTCCCTGTTCCCTCCATCTCCTTCTGCCCCATCTCTTCTGTCCCATCTCCTTCCTGTTCCCCCATCTCTTCTGTCCTCTTCCTTTCCCTTCCTCTCCTCTCCTTCTGTTCCCTCCATCCTTCGTTCCTGTTCCCTCCATCTCCTTCCTGTTCCCTCCATCTTCTTCCTGTTCCTGCATCTCCTTCCTTCTCCCCACTCCATTCCTTCCTTTGCTCATCTCCTTCCTGTTCCCTCCATCTCCTTCCTGTTCCCTCCATCTCCTTCTGTTCCTCCATCTCCTTCGCTGCTTCCCTCCATCTCCTTCCATCCTGTTCGCCTCCATCTCCTTCCTGTTCCTCATCTCCTCCTGTTCCCTCCATCTCCTTCCTGTTCCCTCATCTCCTTCCTGTTCTCATCTCTCCTTCCCATCTCCTTCCTGTTCCCTGCATCTCCTTCCTGTTCCCTCCATCTGCTTCCTGTTCCCTCCATCTCCTTCTTGTTCCCTCCATCTCGTTCCTGTTCCCTCCATCTCCTTCCTGTTCCCTCCATCTTCTTCCTGTTCCCTGCATCTCCTTCCTGTTCCCTCCATCTCCTGCCTGCTCTCCCCCATTTCCCTCCATCTCCTTCCTGTTCCCTCCATCTCCTTTCTGTTCCCTCCATCTCCTTCCTGTTCCCTCCATCTCCTTCCTGTTCCTCCATTCTTCCTCCTCTCCATCCTCTGTTCCCTCCATCTCCTTCCTGTTCCCTCCATCTCCTTCCTGGTCCCTCCACTCCTTCTCTGTTCCCTCCATCTCCTTTCTGTTCCCTCCATCTCCTTCTGTTCCCTCCATCTCCTTCCTGCTCTCCCTGTTCCCTCCATCTTCCTTCCTGCTCCTCCATCTCCTTCCTGGTCCCTCCATCTCCTTCCTGTTCCTGCATCTCCTTCTGTTCCCTCCATCTCCTTCTGTTCCTCCATCTCTTCCTGTTCCCTCCATCTCCTTCCTGTTCCCTGCCATCTCTCTTCCTGTTCCCTCATCTCCTTCCTGTTCCCTCCATCTCTTCCTGTTCCCTCCATCTCCTCTCCTTCTGTTCCCTCCATCTCCTTCTCTGTTCCCTCCATCTCCTTCCTGTCCTCCTCTCCTTCCTGTTCCCCATCTCCTTCCTGCTCTCCCCTGTTCCCTCCATCTCCATCCTGTTCCCTCCATCTCCTTCCTGTTCCCTGCATCTCCTTCCTGTTCCCTCCATCTCCTTCCTGTTCCCTGCATCTCCTTCCTGTTCCCTCCATCTCCTTCCTGTTCCCTCCATCTCCTTCTTGTTCCCTCCATCTCGTTCCTGTTCCCTCCATCTCCTTCCTGTTCCCTCCATCTTCTTCCTGTTCCCTGCATCTCCTTCCTGTTCCCTCCATCTCCTGCCTGCTCTCCCCCATTCCCTCCATCTCCTTCCTGTTCCCTCCATCTCCTTTCTGTTCCCTCCATCTCCTTCCTGTTCCCTCCATCTCCATCCTTTTCCCTCCATCTCCTTCCTGGTCCCTCCATCTCCTTCCTGGTCCCTCCATCTCCTTCCTGTTCCCTCCATCTCCTTTCTGTTCCCTCCATCTCCTTCCTGTTCCCTCCATCTCCTTCCTGCTCTCCCCTGTTCCCTCCATCTTCTTCCTGGTCCCTCCATCTCCTTCCTGGTCCCTCCATCTCTTCCTGTTCCCTGCATCTCCTTCCTGTTCCCTGCATCTTCTTCCTGTTCCCTGCATCTCCTTCCTGTTCCCTCCATCTCCTTCCTGCTCTCCCCCGTTCCCTCCATCTCCTTCCTGTTCCCTCCATCTCCATCCTTTTCCCTCCATCTCCTTCCTGTCCCTCCATCTCCTCCTTCCTGTTCTCCTGCCAATCTTGCCTACACTTTTCCTCCCCTTTCCCTCCATCTCCTTCCTGTTCCCGTCCTCTTCTCCTCCTTCCTGTTCCCTCCATCTCCTTCCTGTTCCCTCCATCTCCTTCCTGTTCCCTCCCATCTCCTTCCTGTTCCCTGCATCTCCTTCTTTCCCTGCATCTCCCTTTCCTGATTCCTTCCCTCATTCTCCTCTGCTCGAATGTTGGTGCAGTAAAGGTGGAACTGAAACCTATAAAACCTCAATGTCTTCGTTGCCCTGCGTTGCCGCGGTTTCGCCTCGGCTCCATCCTGGAAGGTTGTTTGCAATAAAACGGCAGAAGAAGAAAAGATTTCATAACCAAATATATCAGAGACCAATCACTGTCACCAAAGGCCGGATCCGACCCATTAGAATAAAGACGCTGTGCTTTGATTGGCTGTGAGATCAGGAAGGTCGTCACAGTTAGAATAAAGAGAATAAAAATATCCTTTATTGTTACACAATGAGGACATTTCTGTGCAAATTGATTCATAAAAAGATTAAACACAAATGTATAAAAACAGGATCAAGAAAAAAATAAAATAGGATAAAGTTTCAGATACTTATTAATTTGCTGCTTTAACTTAAGGAATATGCAGCTAAACAGGTTAATGTACATCTGAACAGGTTAATCTCATGTACACAATGTACATCTGAGCGTTAAAAGGTCAGATTATTTATAACAAGCAATAAAAACAGCAGAGGTGTGAAAACCTTTTGAGTTTTTTGGCCTCGGTAATGAGAGGAAGGATCTGTGTGAAAGCTCCTCTGTGCACCAGGACGTCCAGCGTTTCCCTCACAAACTTCAAGTATTTTTGTCCAGTTTCCAGCACAATTATCTCAGTAATAATTTAAAAGTAACTTTTCCGTAAGATATTGGATATTATTTAAAGTAAATAATTCTTAATATTGATGGAAAGTTCTGGTGGCAGATTTGTTTCATTTATAACGAGATTTTCTGAAATAATCTGCCAGTAGAATAAATACTTTTTCATCAATATTCAGGATTATTAAAACAATCTATTTCTTACTGAACAGTTATGTTGCTTTTATCTTATTACAAGTTTACTCTGACATTTGCACCATAGACAAGAAAAAGACTGTGTTTTACAGTGTTGAATAAATTTATCCTCTTAATCAGATCATTAAAGTTAAGCGGATTGTTGTTGAGCTGAATAATGTGAGACATTTTCAGGTCTGAACATCCAGAACAGCTGAAAACTCTCCAGCAGGTAAAGTTTACCTGAAAGTTTGGAGAAAAAAGAAAAAAATCCTGCAAAGATCTGCAGAAGCTGAGAGATGCATCACACTGAGCTGGATTTCAGAAAGATGACAGTCTCTCCAAAAACCGAACCGAGTCAGAACTTTCCCAGCTTCTTTAGTCCATGAATCAGCAAAGAGAACGGCTTGGTGTGAAGATCCAGACTCAAAGCAAAGAACCTGGTTCTGGGATGATTACCTGGATGAAACCCAAACTGAGCAGTGAGGCTGGGATCAAATCAAAGCCACCAACCTGCTGCTGATTAACTATTTAGACCTTAAGATTAGAAGATGGCCTGAATTATTAACGCGGCAGTCACTGCTGAAACACACACACACACACACACACACACACACACACACACACACACACACACACACACACACCTGAGGTGATGGAAATGAGGAAGGACAGGTAGAAAGACAGACTGGAAAAGAAACAGAAAGACTGAGAAACATGAAGGAAAGATGTAGAAAAGGTGATGAATTTGTGGGAAATGTGGGCAGAGCACAGATGTTGGGATCCATCAGATGTTGGGATCAATCATGTTGGGATCCATCATGTTGGGATCAATCAGATGTTGGGATCAATCAGATGTTGGGATCCATCATGTTGGGATCCATCAGATGTTGGGATCCATCATGTTGGGATCCGTCAGATGTTGAGATCCATCATGTTGGGATCCATCATGTTGGGATCCATCAGATGTTGGGATCCATCATGTTGGGATCCGTCAGATGTTGAGATCCATCATGTTGGGATCCATCATGTTGGGATCCATCAGATGTTGGGATCCATCATGTTGGGATCCGTCAGATGTTGAGATCCATCATGTTGGGATCCATCATGTTGGGATCCATCAGATGTTGGGATCCATCATGTTGGGATCCGTCAGATGTTGAGATCCATCATGTTGGGATCCATCATGTTGGGATCCATCAGATGTTGGGATCCATCATGTTGGGATCCGTCAGATGTTGAGATCCATCATGTTGGGATCCATCATGTTGGGATCCATCATGTTGGGATCCGTCAGATGTTGAGATCCTTCATGTTAGGATCCATCATGTCAGGATCCATCATGTTGGGATCCATCAGATGTTGGGATACCTGGAAGGTTCTGGATGAGTCGGGGGAGTTCTGGTGCTGGAGCGGTCCAGAAGTACAGAACCACGTTTAGTGATTTCTGATGAATGGATCAACATTAATGCAGACATTCAACTTTCAGCATGTTAGACTTTTAATACTTTAACCTTAATGTTGTTTTTAACAGAAAGTGATGGTAATTAAAACATGTCAGCTTGTGATTAATGAATCTAAATGATGTTTCACTTCCTGAAATCACTGTAATAATCTGATTTATTAAAATTCATCTGCATGGCCAGCAGGCCGTTCTCCATTAAAAACAGATTCATGCTGCACATGATGGACGATTAAACATCGACTCTGAACCCAAAGTCACTTTCAATAATTCAATAAACTGATGATTTTCTGCTTTGATCCAAACTGGTGATTATTTTCAGATTAAAAACCAGAAAGAAACTACATGACCTTTGACCCCTTATTGTCTCTTCTTTATGTCAGAACTTCCTGCTCAGCTCTCTGAAGGGTCTGGACTTTAACTAGACCATTGCAGCATCTTAACTCTCTCTGTTGGTTCTGTCCATCAGCGTCCGTCATCTCGCTGTCCAGAGGACATTGTCCATCAGAGCAGCCATGACCTTTGACCTTTAACCTGCTGCTGTTCCCCCACCTGGCTGCGGAGCGGCACAGAAACACGATGCATTTAAACAACTTCGGCTTGTTTGTTCTTATTTTTCCATCTCCTTCTTGTCTTTGGTGAAAATAATTCCAGTTTTCCTCATGGATCCCTTTGAAACCTCATGGATCCCATTGAAACCTCATGGATCCCTTTGAAACCTCATGGATCCCTTTGAAACCTCATGGATCCCTTTGAAACCTCATGGATCCCTTTGAAACCTCATGGATCCCTTTGAAACCAGCAGTTTGTTTCTGCTCAGACGGTTTACGGTGAAGCTGCTCCCATCCAGGATGGATCTCTGTGTTTAGACTTCCTCCTCTTCCATCCGGTTGGGATTTCAGTTTGGCTTTGAGCAGTAATTGAGATTCCCAGGGGGGGCTGGAGGGCCTTGGGGGGTCTGGGGGGCCCGGCTTTGGGACCGCGCCCCCCAGGTCTGTCCTCGCCGTAAACCCGGCCTGAGCCGCTCCGGCCTCCGCAGGTCAACCAACTCCGATTTGATCCAGCGCCGGTGGAGCGACGCAGCATTCCTGGTCGCTTTAAGAACGCATGGATGCAGACTCACACACACACACACACACACACACACACACACACACACACACACACACACACACACACACACACACACACACACACACACACACACACACACAGACTTCAAAGAGAATTAGGTTCAATTGACTCAACATTTAGCAGCTTCAAAAGCTGGAGGACGAAGCTTTGAAGAGACAAACTTCAGCTGAACTTCTGGGTTTGATACTTTTTATGTTAATGTGAGGAAGTAAAATACAACCAGACATTGTTTCTGGTTTCTGATCGTTTTATTGATCCAGTTTACAATATTCTTGTTACTGAATCAACCGTTTTAGTAATCAGTTATTCTATCAATTATTCTGATAATTAATCGATCAATCAACTTAGAAAGTGAAGTTTTTTTTCAACATAACTACATGAACAATGAAGATAAATAATTCAGCTCCGTTTTTAAATATGAAAATAAGCATTTTACTGCAACAGAACTCCGTTAGTGAAATGTTGGTCATTTGGATCAAATGATTCAATCCTTCAAACATCAACATGAGGAAAAACTCAGGAATTTCTGCTGAACATCAATAAGGCATATTGATCTGTTGATGATTTTATTGATTGGCAGATTAAAGAAAAAGATGTTTAATATGAGATCCTTTTACAGAATCTGAACCCGGTGAGTTCAGATTCTGAACTCCAGCCTCTAGACACCTCAGTTCTTCACTACAAAACACTTCAGGTTTGCTATACACCGTTTATAGGTTCCTATAAACCTATAAACGGTGCAGAACGTGCATAAAACAGTCCAGTTCTTGCTCCCACCGCAGCCTCTGCATGCCTTAGCAGAAGGTCTCCATGAGCTTTTTCCTTCTGTTCTCCCTCGTTCTTCTCTCTTCTTCCCATCATCCCATTGTTCCGTTCTTTTTTTCTATGTTGAGTTCACTTGTCCCTCGTTAACCTAAACTACTTCACAGATAGGAAATTCAATACCATCTTTAATAAGTACACAAGTCACATCCAGAAAAGCTTCGGCTTTCAGTTTTTCTCATTTTTTCTCACGCTACTCACAACAGTGGCCGCTCCCCGCATGTATATAATCACTCGGATCAATAATACAAGTTTTTCACTTATATTCTCTGTGTACATACAACCAACCTTGTAAATACTTTGTAAATATTAAAGGCCTTAAGAACATGGTTAGTAACCAGGGGCTACATTAGGAAACCAGCTTCTGACAACAAGCTTTCTGTAATCTGTCAGTCAGCGACTACATGAGAAGGAAACTCAGACTAAGACTTTTCTCCTCCATCTTATTCCCACTTTCAAGCTTTCAGTCTGTCTTTCATTTAAACCTTGCATTAATTAACAATCTTCCTGTTTTAGGGCCACATAGATCTGAGGATCATCTGCACGAAACAATGGAAACAAATCCGTTTGTTTTCCCTTTGTCACCGATTCTGTTTATTACTTTCATGGACAGAATCTCTAAACCAGCCGAGGTGTTGATCCGTTTTGGTGGCCTTAGGATCATCTCTGCTTTTTGCAGATGATGTGGTCCTGTTGGCTTCATCAGATCGTGATCTACAGCTTTCGGTGGTTCGCAGCCAGGATGAGGCTCAGTGCCTCCAAATCCGAGGCCATGGTCTGGAAAAGGGTAGAGGTCCTTCTCCGGGTCAAGGGGGTCGTCCTGCCTCAAGTGGAGGAGTTTAAGTATCTGGGGATCTTGTTCACCATTGAGGGAAGAAGGAGATGGACAAGCGGATTGGGGCGGCGTCTGCCGTGAAGCGGCGCTGTACCGGTCCGTCGTGGTGAAGAGAAGCTGAGTCCAAAAGCCAAGCTCTCGATTTACCAGTCGATCTACGTTCAAACCCTCATCTATGGTCTTTGGGCCGAAAGAACGAAATCCTAGATACAAGCAGCTGAAATGTGTTTCCTCCTCAGGGAGGCTGGACCCTTAGAGAGAGAAGCTCAGTCATCAGGGAGGGACTCAGAGTCAAGCTGCTGCTCCTCCACGTTGAGAGGAGACAGTTGAGACATCTGGACAGGATGGAGCCTCCATGGTGAGGAGTTCAGGTCCCACCAGGAGGAGGAGAGACCAGGACACATGGAGGGACGATGTCTCTGATGGACACCTGGAGGGACGACGTCTCTGATGGACGCCTGGAGGGACGACGTCTCTGATGGACGCCTGGAGGGACGACGTCTCTGATGGACACCTGGAGGGACGACGTCTCTGATGGACGCCTGGAGGGACGACGTCTCTGATGGACGCCTGGAGGGACGACGTCTCTGATGGACGCCTGGAGGGACGACGTCTCTGATGGACGCCTGGAGGGACGACGTCTCTGATGGACGCCTGGAGGGACGACGTCTCTGATGGACGCCTGGAGGGACGATGTCTGATGGACGCCTGGAGGGACGACATCTCTGATGGACGCCTGGAGGGACGACGTCTCTGATGGACACCTGGAGGGACGACGTCTCTGATGGACACCTGGAGGGACGACGTCTCTGATGGACGCCTGGAGGGACGATGTCTCTCTGCTGGGACGCCTTGGGGTTCCTGGAGGAGCTGGAAGACGTGGCTGGGGAGGGAAGTCTGGGCCTCCCTACTGAAGCTGCTGCCCCCGCGACCCAACCTGGATAAGATGGATGGATGGATGGATGGATGGATTTTATTTTCTGTAAATGGAGTCAAGGGGCAGAAGAAACAGGGAAACATCAGAGATCCAACCATCGAGCCCTGCGGGATGCCCAAGAGTCAACAGACAAAACTAACAAACCGTTTTTATTCTTTGTCCGTCTTTAGCCGCCTCCACCCATCCATTTTCCTACACCCTTGTCCCTTAACGGGGTCGGGAGGTGCTGGTGCCTATCTCCAGCTGGCGTTCCGGGCGAGGGGCGGGGTCACCCTGGACAGGTCGCCAGTCTGTCGCAGGGCAACACAGAGACACACAGGACAAACAACCATGCACACACACACTTAGGGGCAATTTAGACAGACCAATTAACCTGACAGTCATGTTTTTGGACTGTGGGAGGAAACCGGAGTACCCGGAGAAAACCCACCATGCACAGGGAGAACATGCAAACTCCATGCAGAAAGGCCGGGGCCGGGAATCGAACCCAGAACCTTCTTGCTGCAAGGCAACAGCTCTACCAACTGCGCCACTGTGCAGCCTTCTTTAGCTGCCTGATAAATAAATCAGATTTTCATGATTCCATCAACGCAGAACCAAAACACGTTGCTGGATTCTCCATCTCCACCGTCTCATTTTGATTTCTGCTTCCAAGGAATCGAACTACCGACTCCCAGACACCATCAGAGATATTTCTCACCACGAAGCTTCAGAGTTTCTGACAGGAAGGAGCAGCTGTTGTTTATCACTGAGGTTTCAATCAACTGAAAGCTGAAATCCATTTAATCTGAATGAGCACAGGAAATATTCCGTTTAATGATAATGAGATTTAGTGCAGTTTTCCCTCAATGCATCTGTGAAGTGCATGGGAACATGTTGAGATCAGCCTGTGGGAATATTAAAATGTAAAAGCTGAAGTCATTAAAGGAGTTTATTAGAACAAATCAATTCTAAATCTCCATTATTTCCACCTGGCAGCGAACAGACATCCTGAGGTCCCCAGATTTAATGACGGCCGCCTGCTGGAGGGAAGATCAGCATTTTTCATTTCTCATCCTTCAGGTCCGCAGGAAAACGCAGCGTCCCGTTTAAACAAAGTGTTTGTAGCGATCTAATCCACTCTGTTGTTCCTGTGATCAGAGCTGGATGAGTTCCTGCAGCACGAACCACTTCCTCTTACTCACTACTGGAGAAGATCTAAAGTCAGAAACAGAATAAAAATAACACCCCAAAATTATTCATACCAGATTAAAGCTAATCTTTTCATTTAAAACATGTTGATAGGAAGTAAAATTAGATCCTTGAGTTCAGCCAGAGAGTTAAGATAAATCAGAAGTTTTCCAAGAACCAAGAAGCTTCATGAGGATCTGGAATCAGATGCTGAACTGCACAAAACTCCACTGCTGAAGGAAATCCATGATGAAGTGAGTTTGAAGTTCAGTGCAGAACAGCTGGAACAACGTAATCTGGTCCGACGAGATCAACGGCGGCAGCATCATGCTGAGGGCCTGCTTTCCCTCAAACCTCATAGGAATAAATGAAGAGGGTCACAAGTCTGATCCCAAACAAACAGAACCTGTCCTGGTGGACCGGCCCGGATTGAATCTCCTGGTCCAAATAACTGCAGATCAGAATCAGGCCAGGAGAATCTGATCCCCAGACAGAAGAACAAAAGGATTATTTCATAAAAAAAGGGTTAACTGTGTTAACTGTGGATCAGAACCGTTTTCACCAACACCTGCAGCTCTGATGGTTCAGGTTATAAAAAATGCTTCTGCTCAGCAAACAGCTTGAAAGAGGTCGATGTGTCATGAGGCTCTTTCCTCTGAGCTGAGCCCAGATCTGAGGATTAGACAAAGAGAGGAGGCCTCACATCTCTGAAGGGGAAGTAAAGCGTTTATCACAGGGTGATGGACGCAGGTCAGCAGGAACACAGGATTTATTTCACAGCTCCGTCCTGAAACGTTCAGATCCTGCAGGGAGGAGCTGCAGCCTGTGGGGGGCGCTGCACCAAGAACCACTGAAGGAAACGACACAAAAACCAACGAAGAAGACACTGAGAGCAGCTTCCTTCTTCACCAGATGGAAACAAAATGGAGGCATCAGATTTCAGCAGTTGGAGGATTTCTCTTTAGTCTTTGGCTAAAGACCAGGAGCCATTTCTGCTGCTAGCACTAGGCTAACACGCTAGCTTTTGTATTTACCCAGAATGCCCTGCTCTTTAGTCCACTTCCTGCTTTTAGAGCGGTCTCCCTTCAACTGACCAGAGTTCACTTTTTGGTTTGCATCAGTTTGATTAAACATTCAATCGAACCAACTGGATTTGGATTAGAACGGACCGAACTGGGCTGCTGGGAATTCAGACAATGTCTTTAACAGATTATCTCACACATATCTGAGCATTTAGACGACACATTTCTAGCACTTAGTAGTGAGAAAGAAGATGATTCTTAAGTGTTTTGGATGTCAGGAAGGCCTTCAGGATGGGACGAATCCAGCAGCAGTGGGAGGTTTGGTTTGAGTGTTTTGGTGTCGCCACATCTGAATCATGATGTTTATTCATGTGAGCCAAACATCGTCCTTCATTTCTCCAGCGGTTTCTCAACCCGACTGGACGAACATCCAGCTGATGTTAACATGATGACGGTTTAAAGGGGAACCTGTTTAAGGTTTTGGTCCAGGTCTCACTCTGACTGGATGGTTCCTCACCAGAACCACCCAGTCTGACGTCTTCTCATCCAGGTTGGGTTTGATGAGCACATTCAGCGTTCTGGTTTTGAAATATTAAATTACATTTAAAATATTTCATACATCCAGGTGACTGTCTGACTAGAAACGCCAAATAAATGTCTTCATTTGGGCGTCTGCACCATTTAACACAGAGAACAGGGAAAAACCAGAGAAAACAAAATGATCATCTGACCCGTTTGAACTCTGAAATCTCATCCAGAAACAGGAAGAGAACAAAGATGACATGGAAAAACCAAAGTGTTGAAAACAGACCTGATGAAAAACTCAAACGGGATCTTTTATAAAAGGTGAGAGAGCGCCATCTGGTGGCTGTCATGAAACCCTCCAGTGGATTTATTACTCAGCTGCAGCTTCTGATCAAAACGAACCAACTCCTAACAACTTCATCTCTATCATCCAATTAATTTAAACTACTACAATACTCATAAAACCAGTAAGATCCTCTGGAGAAACATTAGTAAACAACATCTAACATCCACCTTGAAGCGTAGTGTGTGTCGTCCTCTGCGCTCAGATTAAATGATGTCCAGCCTGTTGGTTGGAGCTAAAAATATAAAATGTTTGATCCAGTCCATCTCTGCTTCCTGATTGGCTGAGAAACACCAGCTGATGTTTGAAAACGCATCAGGACAAAATTAATCAAAACTTCTCCTGACATCGTGTCTAAAGGTCACGAGGTCAAGAAAACAAGGAAGATTTAGTTTTTAATCATCATGTGGATAAAAACTTTGATCTGTGTTTGATTCATCCAGGATAAAAATGTGCATGTTGACATTAATATTTATTTCTAATGTTGTTTTTACCCAAACAGAGGCCTTAAGTCTGTCTATGTTCTCTTAAGACATTTTACTGTTGGAATATTAAATGTTTATAAGGCTGTAAATTCACAGACTCCTCATGGTTTTGCTTTACTATCTTAGGTAAAAGTTAACCTATTAATACTTCTCATAAGTTTACAAACCATGCACCAAAACTAGTTACTACCATTTAAGAACTTAAAATTACTGACATAAGGCACATGGAGCCGTTTTATAGCACAACCAAGTACAACCTTCAATTGTTACAAAAAGGCTTTATATATCAAATACAACTTAAAAGAAATTTGACTTCCTGATTCAATGTCTTGAAATTAGGCTTCTGTCCCTTTAAGAAGCTCCTGCTCTTTCTGAAGCTCCACCACCAGGAAGTCATCCCAAAATGGCTCCTCTATTAACCCTTTAACGGTTTTACCAGCGTCGCTCTGAGCTGCAGCTCCTATAATGAGCTCAGCAGCTGTTTGCTAATTGCTGCTGGCTAGTCTGAAGGAGCTGAGTGGGGAGGAGCTGCTGCTCTGACCGGCAGAAGCTTGGAAACGTAGAAACTGCAGCTCAGGGGAGGAGCTGCGCCTCGAAGGCGGGGCTTCATTCACCCAGGCGTCTTGCAGCTGAATGGTTGCCATGGAGATTAAAGGATTTCTCAAAGATGTATGAAAGTCAAGATGTATGAAACTCCCGGTGTGTTTTTAATGAAGGAATAATATAAGGGCTGCACAGTGGCACAGTTGGTAGAGCTGTTGCCTTGTAGCGAGAAGGTTCTGGGTTCAATTCCCAGTCTTTCTGCATGGAGTCTCCATGTTTTCCCTGAGCATGGTGGGTTTTCTCCAGGTACTCCAGTTTCCTCCCACAGTTCAAAAACAATTAATTAATTGGCCTCTCTAAATTCTCCCTAGGTGTGACTGTGTGTGTGTCTCTGTGTTGCCCTGCGACGGACTGGTGACCTGTCCAGGTGACCCGCCTCTCGCCCGGAACATCAGCCGGAGAGGCAGCAGCACCTCCTGACCCCACCGAGGGGCAAGGGTGTAAGAAAATGGATGGATGGATAATAATACAACATGATGTAAAGCTAAAAAACAATGAACCTTTCATTCTTCACATTCAGCTGCAGAATATCCAGCTAATAAAAATGAATTAATCTGACCCGACCCGTCTTTCCCCAAAGGTTCTCATACCCCAGTCAGAGCAGATTGTTCTGGAAAAAAGGTTTTTATGGCTGCAGCTCAACATGCAGCCCTCTGGATTCATGTTGATCAGAGTACGTCAGTCTGTCAGTCGTCTCCTTTCTGATCTGGACCTACTGGCTTTTTCCTGCTGGGTCGAGATGACAGTAAATTTGTACAACAGACAAAGTTCAATCACAGCAGACTTCTGACTTTATAGACACATAAAATCACTGCATTTTCCTAACCATCAGATGCTTTAACACTCACGACTGAATTATTTCTGTAGAAGAAAAATCAGAACATCAGAAAAAAACAAAAACTTTCTGATGAGTTTGATCTGATCTCCTTTAATCCTCCAGTCGTTCATGGCAGATTACCGTTTGTTCTGACCATGGTTCTGGTTCTGGTTCTAATGGAGGTTTCTTACTGCTAAAGGGAACATTTCCTTTCCACTGTCGCCACATGCATGCTCCATAAGAGGAATGGCAAAGACACAAAACAAGCCGTTTCCTGCTGTCACCCCCTGCTGGTCAGGAGGAGTGAACGCTGCTCTGCTGGGTTTCCTTAGAAACATTTAATGATAAACTGAACTTCATGCACTAACTGGGACCAGCTGGAGCGTACGGATGATTGGACGGAAATGACTTGTCTGTAAAGAGCGCCATGCTGATGGATATTCTTGGAATAATCATGTAAACTATCAGGCAGAACCATGAGACGTGTCACATTCATCTCCTTTATCAGCAGAGTTAAATTAGGAAGGAGCATCTGTCCACCACCATACACACACGTGTGTGTGTGTGTGCATGTGTGTGTCATCGACTTCCATTCATTTCTACAGCCTAAACCTTACCTTTACCCTTTTCCTAACCGTCACATACCTAACCCCAACCCTACCCAAAACTCAATTCACACCTTTTCTTTAAGGTTTTATTGGCTCTAGTGGCATTTATTTGATCGTTAATTGACAGGAAAGTGTGTATTGAGAGATGGGCAGGGGTCTGGCAGCAAGGGTCACCAGGCCGGGAATCGAGCCGGCGACGGCCACATCGAGGACTGGGGCCTCCATATGTGGGTTGTGCTGAACCACTGCGCCACCACAGCACAACCCTCAATTCACACCTTAGTCCTAACTCTGACCCCTGACCCTGAAACAGGGTTTCCCCTTGTGGGGACCAGCCTTTGGTCCCTACAAGGAGCAATTGGTCCCCACAATGTCAGGAGAATTATACCCACAAGGTATTACAAACACACACACACACACCTCAACGCAGCAGGCTGCTCCTGCAGCGCTGAGCTTCGCAGGGTCGACATTCTGCTCTGATTCCAGTCTCCTCATGTTTGCTCAGGTGGGTCTCTGCCGGGCCTTTGTGTTCTGCTGATGCCTTCACTGACGGCCCAGAATAAATAAACACACCCAGATCAGATCACAGGGAGCCTGAGCTCTTCCTGGGACCTTCAGCTCTTTTCTGGGTCGTTACACGTCATTTCTTCTGCACTGGAGATCAAGATGGCTGCTTCTCACTCTGCTACTTTTTACTACTAATTTTTGGCATCATCCTTTGCTAATGCTGAGCCTGGTTCTGGTTTCTTACTGTGAGGATGTTCCTCTCCACAGTCGCCTCATCCTTGCTCAGCATGACAGATTTGATGTGATCTGCAGCTCTGGAGCCTCAGGATTCCCTTTGGCTAAAAATCATAACCATCGACGAATGATTTATTGGTTTTACCAGTTGGCAGTGTTTTAGTTTTGTCATGGAAGAGATGAATTACATTTTCACCAATAATATTTTTAGATCTTTAGAAATATTAAAGTCCCATTGAAAAAAAAATATTCTTTGTGCTTTTGCAAAGGTTTTATGTTTTTCTGTATATTTAAACTTGAACATAAATGTCCTGTTTTAATGTGAAGGACCAACAGGAAGTAGAGTGGAGCAGAGAAGTGGAATGAAAACTAAACACAAATGACTACAAATACAAAAGGTCTGGCAAGAATTTCTGATCGTTGGTTATTATTTTAATTTTAATAATATTATTCTTCCTCCTGCATACAATCCTAACTGAACACTCAGAGGTTTGCAGCTCTGGAGGATTAAATATTAAAACTCAAGTTATGCAGGTATTGATTGTTGTTGTGTTTCATGTTGTCTGCCGCTAGATGGCGCCAGCTGCTCCTCTGAATCTCAGCTCTGCATGTTTAACAGAGGAAACCTGGGGGGGGGGGGGGGGGGGGCAGTTTGAGTTATGTTTAAATTATTTTAATATTATTTCTGATATTTCTGAGGGTTTTCTGGGTAAAATGGCTCAGACTCACCAGCTGAAACACTGACGGTCTGATTTCCTGCAACAATCAGTCCCTCTGTTTCTAATTGGCTGGGGTTTCGCCCCCCCCCCCCCCTTCCTCCTCTCCCGCCCCTCCTCCTCCTCCTCCTCCTCCTCCTCCTCTCCGGGTTATTGTCACTGACAGTCGGATTATTCCTCAGCAGCAGCAGCAGCAGCAGCAGCAGCAGCAGCAGCAGCAGCCTCTTCCTCCTCTTCCTCTTCCTCCTCTTCCTCTTCCTCCTCTGCTCTCCGGCGGACATGCGGACTGTCGGAGCGGATCTATGATTCCCGCAGCATCGCGGCTTCTCTGCACGGTAAGCTGCTGCTCCCGGTTCCTCCCGGTTCCTCCCGGTTCCTCCCGGTTCCTGTCTGTGCGCCCCTGGCCGCTGAGCCATGTGCGCCCGGGGGGACCGAGTTCTGCTGGTTCTGCTGGTTCTGCTGGTTCTGCTGGGTCTGAGGAGTTAAACTTCTGAGCTCCTGCCGGGGTGGGGGGCTGGAACCAGGGGCGCACATTAAGCCCCAGTTACCCCCCCAGACCCCTCCCCAGGTGGCATGTGGCCCCCAGATGTTCACCCCCCTCCCCCCTGCAGTGGAGGGTTGCTCACCTGAGGGCCATCATCCTCTTCATCCTCTTCATCCTCAGCTCTGATGGAAACTTCTGAGATGTTAGAGAATGTCTCCCTGCGGGGTTCAGGAAACAACCGATATTCTCAGCAATAATTAGGATTAATCTCCTTTTGTCTCAGCTTGTTGCCTCCAGGAGCAGCGAGAGAAATGTAGATGGACTTTTCCTCTCGGTGGGGAGAAAAGCAGCTGAGGATATTTTCTTTTCCTCTCTTCATAATCTACGTCACAGATCTGATGATGATGAATATTTGACCCGAAACTAAATGTTTTACCTTCAAATCTACAACAAAGTCTGAATCTGAATGTTTGTTGCATGAAAGTTTCTGAACAATGTTGTCATTTGATCTGGATAAAAACAGGAACATATTGATTTAATGTTTGGTGAGATGTCGAATTTCAGTCGTCTTGGTGTGAAAAATCACAAAATTTGGCAGGATAATATTTAAGGTGTCCTGCACCCAAACTTTGCTTCTCAATAATACAAATTTGAGATCTAAAAATATTTCTAGATAAATAAGATGACTAATATATAAATAGCTGATTATCAATGTTTCTAATATCATACATATTAGAGTGAACCTCTTTCTCTATGTGACTCCAAATGATTGGTGGAAAATGTATCTATTTTACAAAAATGTTTTAAAGAAAATGCAGCTTTATAGCTGAAATATTTGACACTCCATTGGCTAACTAACACTTCTGAAGCAGCCAATCAGGAGGAGCTCTGATTTTCCTTGGTGCTGATTGGATGAGCGGAAATATGGAAGATTGTTGATTCAGTAGCTGAGATTGTTTCCACTTTATGTGTGTTTAACGTTTTAACTGTTAAATCAGGCAGGAAGTCTGTGGTGCTCACTGGTTTCAGCTGTTTGTCGCCAGTCCATACTGGTCCCAGTCGGTACTGGTCCCAGTCGGTGCTGGTCCCGGTCGGTACTGGTCCCGGTCGGTACTGGTCCCAGTCGGTACTGGTCCCGGTCGGTACTGGTCCCGGTCGGTACTGGTCCCGGTCGGTACTGGTCCCAGCCTGTAGGTTCCGATCTGTGGCGTTTCCTTCTCGTTCTCGTTGCTCGGTCCAGGAATCCTTCCGGTGTCGGTTCTCCGTGTCCGTCTGCTGATGGTCCAGTCGGTCCAGTCGGTCCAGATGGTCCAGATGGTCCAGATGGTCCAGAAGCAGCTGAAGTTGTCAGATCCGCCCCGCCGCGCTGAGGAACCGAACCGGCCGTGTGAGACGGAGATCAGCAGAAACATGTTTCACTGACCATTTCTGCTGAAAACCATCTGAACCCGGTGGAGGAGAGCTGGACATTTAAAATATGATTTGTGTTATTGGAGACTTTATTGACAGTCTGCAAACATAAAGTCTTCAAAAAGGCAAGAAAAAAATGCAATAAAATCATTGTTTGCACTTCAGTTGCGTCATCCACTGCAAGTAATCAGCCAATATAATGTTTGTCATATTAACTTAATTAAAAGAACCTAAAATGATAAATAAGTATTTATGAATATTTAACAAAGCTGAAGTATTTCTGACATGAAGTTTTCCTGTTTGTGTCGTAATGTCTGCCGCTTGATACCGCGTTCTGATTGGCTGGCTGTGATTGGTTATTTATCTTCAAGTAAGGATGAAAAATTGATCGGATTGGATGGAAAATGGCTGCCTGTGATTGGCTGGTGGTGTGACTCATTTACATACACAGAGAGCAGAGCTACCAGAAGATGGACTGAGTGTGTGTGCCATGAAAACACACACACACACACACACACACACACACACACCTTGTACTCGTAGGAACATCAGAGCTGCTGCTTCAGCTGGGAGGAAGCTGGAGTACCCAGAGAGAACCACGGCTGCAGAAAGAGCCCAGGCTGGGATTCAAACCCACAACCTTCCTGCTGCCAGGCGGCATCATTTATTTGTGATGTTTGGTTGGATCCAGTCAGTTTTCTGAGGAAGTCGGAGAAGCTGTTTGATATTCATCACCACTTTCTCTGTTTTCTTTCTGAATCTCGTCAGCAGTCCTGAGATGAAGCACATCAGAACCAAGCATGAACTCAGTCACAGCAGCCGACATCACAGACTGCATATCAGACACACACACACACACACACACACACACACACACACACACACACACACACACATACACACAGATGCTCTTTAAGGCTCAGGTTTAATCGGCTCTGGATGCTTCATGCGTGTTTATGTGTGTCGGGGTGAGGGGTCAGGTTTTCACGTTTAGTTTTTCTTGGTAATGTTCTATCTATAGAGCAGATGAAGATGGGGGGGGGACCTGCATTGGGGTCTGTGGTGGGACCTGACTTAGATCTATACCTAACAGATCTAGATCTGTAGATCTGTTCCTCCTCATCAGGCCGGAAGTTGAGTCTAATCGCTGGAAGATGGTTTAACTCGTCTCGGAGTGGAACCAATCACAGATACCGAATCCATGCATGAGCGCATCAAAGAGCCCTGATAGCGATCAGCGCCGCGCATGCGCAGCGTTGCCAGCCCGGGGCGCAGACGTGACTCCTCGGATGCCTAAACAAATCAGCGCGGCTGCTTTAGGTATTCAAATCAGCCGGATGTGAGGGAGGAAAATGTCAGGGAGGCGAGCTACTCTGCAGGAGGTGTGTGTGTGTGTGTGTGTGTGTGTGTGTGTGTGTGTGTGTGTGTGTGTGTGTGTGTGTGTGTGTGTGTGTGTGTGTGTGTGTGTGTGTGTGTGTGTGTGTGTGTGAGGTGGTTTTGGGGGTGGATGCCTTATAAGAGAACAGAGTTGAGCTCTGAGGCCGGTTTGTTCTGCTGCTCGAGCCTCTGATTTATTCTAAATTAGTAAAAGTTCTTAAATGTAGGGAATCAATTTCTGGGAGGAAAGTGATGCTGCCCCCTGCAGGCGGTGGGGGGGGGGTGGGGGGTGGGGGGGTCACTGTTTCAGTCAGAGCTGAGGTCTGAGGTCAACGTCTCCTCACCATATGAAGGTTTGGCAGAGGTGTGTTCATGGATAATCCGAATATTAATCTGTTGCAGCAGATTAATATTAGTTAATCAGTGATTCTTGAGAATAGGGACAAAACAGGTCCTATGGATAAAGCACAAAATTTGAATAAAATATACAAATAATATAATTTTTTCAAATATCTGATATGAGCTTCAGGTATTTGCTGAATATTTTTTTATTTTAAACATTGTAGTCGGTGGATGATGCCTGTAAAAGCCTTTGTCCAGGAGCAAAACTCAATACATTATAATAGTCTAAAACAATTAAAGAAATACTAAAATTATATATTATGACAATTAAGTATAAGTAGTCATATAAATAATTATAAAAGTATCAATAAATTGAATTAAAAATCATTTTTATATATTTTCCAACTCCATTGAAATTTGTCCTTAGTTTTTGTCAACAGAAATGAAAAGAATGTAAAACAAATCAGGCATTGTTGGGGGCAGCAGAAGTTCTGAGGACCCCATGACCACTTCCTGTTTCTTCCTTTGCTAAGAGGCTAGTTAGCTCTGGTTAGCTTATGTTACTCTTTAGTTTTTTTCTTCTTTTTATTCCTAAGTTTTTTGTCACAACCATGATGTGTCAACACCGTAACTGACATTTTACAAAACTTTGATAAGATTTTGTGAAATAAAAGCTTAATTTTGGTAAAATGTAAAGATTGTATGGACCTGATGAGCTACAATATGGCCGCCTTCAGAATAACGTCATATAAATTGAGGTAGTTTGGCTTTTTGTCACCTCCGTCAGATGTCAACTCCATCAGAGTTTTTCTGACTCTTTCAGTTGTCAAATATCACTTAAATGTGGAGTTAATTCATTTTAATGTATTTTTACATAAATTGCATTACTTCACATGTACCAAGTTTTTCATTTTACTCACTAGTTTGTCATCACCTTCAGTTTTGTGTCGACTCCGTCATGCAGTGTCAACTCCGTCAGATGGATTTTTATGGTTTTTGTTTTAAATAATAATTATTTTGTTTCTTGAGAAGTATTTGTCTGCAAAATGAGTAAAAATATCACTAATAGGGTCATTAAAAATTATTTTTGATGTATTTTTGTCAGATGGTGATGACAACGTTCTGGGTCAGGTCGATTAAAAATGTAATTTTTTTAAAAAAATGTTGCAACTGGGAGCCTGAACCTCAGCATCTTTACATTTCCAAAAATGTACTTGACATATTTGTATACATAAATTTGAGAAATAACAAAAAAAAATGTGGGAAAATTAAAACCCATTTTGTCCCTATTTTCAAGAATCACTGTAATCTGTTGAGTCCATGAGACGCTTCGTTTGAATCATGTTTTCTGGGCCGTTTCTCAATACTCAAGAACTCAAGTACGTTCTTGAGTTCTTGCTAAGTACGAACCCGCAAGAACAGTTGAAAGTCCTTCTTACCAAGTTCACAAGGACGCAGTTTGCTGGTTCGCCAATTGGAACAGGGCGTCTTGATGACGTCACTCACCTTCGGTAAATTTCAATAAATTGTTCAGTTTAACAGGAATTATCCTGTCCGATTCTGCTCTGTAGACCCAATTCAACAATTGGGACTGGACAATTTTATAATTGGGATAAATATTAACAGATGTCAAATAAACATAATTAAGGAAAAGTAATTTCTAAGTAGAAACACCTTCAAATTAACAGGATTGTTTTTTTATTATTACTGATTGATAAAAGCTTAATAGAAAACAACTTATCACCTCAAATTACTTTTTCAGATTTCTGTTACCAGTGAAGCTTGAGTCTTGTTTGCCACCTAATCAGATGATTTGCTTATAAAATATTTATCTCTAATGACAAATCATAATAGATGATGGTCAGCCTGTCATGCACTTAACTGATTTCTTCTTTATTCCCCAGATTTGCCAGGGATTCATAAACCGGGAAAGTTAAAATAATTATTTCATATTTAATGTTTTACCAACCTGCATCTGGCCAGAGTTTCTGTCACACAACTGGGTGGTTATTTTATAATAACTACTAAACAAACAAACAATTTTTGTGGGAATGTCTTTATTAGAATAACAAAAAATAGATCAACAAAAACAAGCAGATAAATAGTCAATAACGCCAGGAAATTCATAGAAACTGTCAAAAGCAAATATTACCATAATTTAATGGGGTTTTTTCTAAGATGAGGAGACAGTGAAGAGAACATTGGCAGGACGGAGGATGAAGAGAAGTAAACCTGGACAACCTGGACCTGCATCTGCTCACCTGAAGATCTGCCTGCATGAAACAATGAAAAATAAGAATTCGCTCTCATACATGGAATGCTGATCCTAGGGAAATGTTTTTTTAAAATTTACAAATTAAAGTATGATTCTCTGACCATGAAGGGGCATCGTATTAAAATATTTATCTTACTACGAATTTAAATGCCCCAAAACAGTTAATTAGCGAATGAAAATAATTAGTTTTGAAAGTCTGTGTCAACACAATTTATGAAATATCGATATTAACTAAATAAATATAAAAAATAAGCTAAGAGAAAATATATTTCGTATTCTGCTACTTGCAGCTAAATACCATATACACTTTATATCTCACTTTCAGCCGCTACGAACAGAAAATAAGCAGCAGAAAACGACAGAGACTCGCTGAAATCAGGCTGCGGTTGGCGGGGAAACCGGTTCCAACCGCCCGTAAACCGGTTCCAACCGCCCGGGTAAACCGGTTCCAACCGCCCGGTAAACCGGTTCCAACCGCCCGGTAAACCGGCAGCTCCTCCGGTCCTGTTAGCGGAGCTAAGCTACTCCGAAAACTCCGGAGCAAATATTAAATATGAATATTCTGGATGAACTGAGTGGATAGATGAAGCTATAAGCTCAACTTTCTCGCCTGAAAACACATTTAAATGAGTTTTTGTGGCAATTAACGGTGGTAAAAATGCAACATATTACTGTACTGACCTCCATTTACCGCTGCTGGTGGCGCATTGCATTGTGGGATATCAGCTGCCTCAAGTCGGCAGAAGGAAACGTCGATGCGTCATCGGTAAAATGGGCGGAGCAAGAACACATCCGGGTACTTTGAGCGTTGTTGCCTGGTTGGGTAGTTTGAATTGGAGCAGAACTCGGGCCTGTTGATGACGTTTCACCAGGACGCGAGACACAAGTTCAGACAAGAACCATGTTGAGAAACGGCCTAGATGACGAGGCGTCGCTTCGCGTGTCTCTGATGCTTCGCGTCACAGCTTAGCGTCTGCTGACGTCATGCAGTGTAAACCACTCTGACCCAGACGGAACCAGAACCCAGTAATACCTGTTTGACCGTTTAATAAAGTAAGTTAATATCAGAATAAATTCAGCTGGAACGCAAACAGAATCGATGGTTCTAGATCCTGATAAACCTTCATATTTATATTGTGGTCCATCGGCTCTCATTCATATCTCACACATCGTAATAATAACAGCTATTGAAGCTGCGATTATTAACACCCATCCCTTCATGGGAGCGTCTCCTCCTACAATCTCCATGGTAACCAGTCCGCTCTGCTCCATCTTTACTGGTGTCTCTGCTCCAGTTTCCCTAACCGCACCGCGTTCAGTCCTTTTGAGCTAAAACCATTTCCTGTTCTGCTGAACCCCAGCAGGCCGCCACAGAAACAGAGTGACAGTAAATGTTGATTATTGATTTGACCAGTTGTTTGTTTGTGGCTTAATAAATATGGTTCAAATAGAAAACATGGAATTTTGACAATAATAAATCTGTGTTTTGCGGCGCCTCGCCTGTCAGCCGGTCCAGTCAGCTCGGTTCGGCTTCGTCCTTCTTCTCCTCAGATCTGTTGTGGGTTTTTGTCTTTGAAATGGCCTTTTGTTGTAAACTGACTTTCTGTCACCATCAACACTGAATGAAGCTTCGACTAATTGACAGTTCACTGCAGTTCCTCTAAGAAACAGTAGGTGATGCTGTTGAGAACAACAGAGCGCAGTGGCAGCAGAAGAAGAGTTGGACAGTTTGACCTTTGACCCCTTCCTAAGAGGAAGCTGACCTTCAGGTCTGACCCGGTTCTGATCCAAAGCTTCTGTTGTTTCATCGTCTCCAGGCAACCAGAGGATCGTCTGGTTCCGCTTTAGTTTAATTAAAACAAGGTCAGTTTTAATTAAATTCAGAAACCTGATAATTGGGTTTGTTTCCTGTGTGAATCCAGAATAAACCTCATTTCATTCAGCTTCAGTGTATTAATAACTTATTTAATATTTTCCATTGATTGGAGTAAAAAACTGACCGTCACATAAAGCTTTTTGTTTTAATATGATGAGGAACTAAAGAGCATTTTTATTAATGTTCTCTTCATTTTTAGTATTTTTCTTCTAGTCATGAGCTTGAAAGCTGAGATATTCTGACACATTTCAGGATAAAAGTGGTTAATAAATATTTAAAAACAAACTTCAATGTTTCAGACGGTGGATTGAAAAACTGGCATGAAGCTGCAGGAGTTTTTCCCGTCTCTGCTGGACGTCTGAGGTTCTGGTCACTGAAATTAATCGGCTCATTGTTCTTAGAAATATGTGAAATTATTTAAATTGTTTTCCGAGCCTCCGGTCCGGTCCGGTCCGGTCCGGTCCGGGTCAGCACGGTTCTTCAGTCTTTGGACGTTCGTCCTCTGAAAACTCATTTCCATCACCGATAAATGAAAACTGGAAACTGCAGGAAAACTCCCACAGGTTCTCTGGGACAAATGTTCTCCAGAACCGAGCCCCAACAGAACCCTGTGGACGGTTCCTGTCTGCAGCTGCAACATCCTGCAGCTCTGCAGGAAATCCCACATTTCTGTCACATTTGTGAAGCGCTGCTGTGACTCTGCTGCAGAGCCTGGAGGAAGACCTTAAGAGGGCGGAGAGCCTTTTATCCTAATGCACTTCAGGTCTCCAGAGGAAGGGGGAGGGGGGGGCGAGGGGGGAGGAGAGAGAGAGAGAGAGAGAGAGAGACGGGAACAGAATAAAGGCTTGGAAGAAGAACAAGGAGTGATGATGTTTGGAGGAGGAAAAGAACAGGAAGTTCAGTGACAGATGATCTTGACGGAGCATCAGATGAAGGTCAGAGGTTAATCGGTGATGGGGGGGGAGCAGGGAGGGGCCTGGGGTGAAGGGGGGCTGGTGGGGGGGTGATGGTCTCAGGGGGGCATCAGGACTCAGAGTTCAAACATGATCCTTCAGGAGACGAAACGCTTCCTGATGCATCACTGGAGCGGTTCTGTTATCTGAGCCAGAACCACAGAGGTTCTGGTTCTGGTTCTGCAGAGGTTGAGGGCAGCGGGGGGTCAAAGTGAACATTGACCCCCCCCTCCGGCTGCCAGTGAGTCAGAGCGATCGCTGCTTCCTGAAAAGGCAGCGTGGTGTTGTGGTACTCGAAGTCGGTCCTGGTCTCAAGACCAAGTTCTGATGGTGCATTTGGTCTCGGTCTCAGGCGCTGAGGACTCTGCATTTTATTTCAAGACCAGTCGAAACCGCGACTGTGAAAATATCACTAAACCTCCAGTTTATTTTTTAACATCTTTGTTTTCAGTGGATGCAAAACGCAGCGATTAAATCCAAGCAATTACGTGTTTCTGTTATTCTTTCAGTTCAATTTGAGAAGCAATTTTTATCATATTCTACATTTTATTGTGTCACGTAGCGCAGGGCGCTGGTCTTGATCTTGTCTTGGTCTCGGACCCTTAAAAGTCTTGGTCTTGTCTTGGTCTCGGGTTTGTTGGTCTTGAACACAACACTGCAGTGAGGTTTTATTCTCTAACAAGAGACGCATTTCGGTCTGAAGGTTTCTGTGATTCTGTGACCGTCGGCAGCAGGAGGAGGAGGACGGGAGAACCAGAACCTTTATTCTGGGTCCGACTGCTGGACCATCAGATCCCAGACCGTCGCTCCCTTCCTGGTTCCTGTAGAACCGGTGAGCCGCTCTGATCTGCAGGACGATCCGGGTCAAAGAGACGCATTTCTGTTTGAATAAATCAGTTTTGACTTTAATCTCTCATCCCAGTGAAGAAATGAAACCTTGAAAAGCCTTCAGGCCTCAGACTCTGATGTTGGACGGATCTGATAACAGATTAATATTTCAAACTTAATCAATACGAAGGAGACACTTTAATGTCTCTGTTTGTCCTGCTATGAAAAGCAGCCGAGATCGATTGAATCGTTAAATAATCAATTTTGAATCGAATCAGGAAGGAGTTCCAGGTTCCAGGATGTCGATGCGTGAAAGTAACTCAGACCAGGGGTCATCGACCTCCACGACCCAGGAAGCCATTTGATTTTAAAGAACCAACGTCTCCTGTGGATGTTTCATGTGCTGCTTGCAGCCCGGGACCCTCATGTTGAAGACCCCTGCTGTAAACCACTGCAGCCTGCAGAGATCTGCTGCTCTCATGACGTCCATCTTTATGATTTCATATCTTCGGTCCAGAACCAGCTGACATGATTCCCATCAGATCTGGTTTCTCAGACGTTTCCCTGAAACATCAAACGAGTCGTGATCCGTCGGCGTGAAGCTGCAGCCGAGCGCTCGGCTTTTTATTTACCCAACGTCCAGCAGGACGTCTTCAGTCAGAGTGTGTGTGTGTGTGTGTGTGTGTGTGTGTGTGTGTGTGTGTGTGTGTGTGTGTGTGTGTTTGGACGTGCCTCTGCATTTATTGCAGTGAGTTTGTATTTGATGTATCTGACCTATGCTTGACACCGAGGCTCCGCTGATTCCATCTATCAGGCCCGCTTCAATCTCAGGAGTCTGGGTGAGGCTGGTGTGTGTGTGTGTGTGTGTGTGTGTGTGTGTGTGTGTGTGTGTGTGTGTGTGTGTCACAGTGATCCTCCGCAGAGCAGAGATTAGAAACCTTCATCACGTGTTTCTGCAGAATTAAAGGAACGTCCAGCCGTGTGTTTCTGATCTCAAGAGTTTTGTTTCTGATATGAATTCATAAGTTTGTGTTTCTGCCTTATAAAGTATCTTTGTAGTATTAATATTCCTGTGTGCAGGTGGTAAATATTAGAGCAGGCTGCCTGGGCTTTAAGTTACAATATAACGAGACGAGTCGGTTTCATTCATAACCGGATCAATAAATTATCTGCCTTAATCTTAATCTGGATTTGATTCTGTTCCTTAGCAGAATCCAAATGCATGTCTAGTCTGAAACTAAAACTGAAAATATTGCCTTAATTTTTCAATGTTTATCTGAATGAAACTAAATAACTCAGATTTTCATAAACAGATCTTCAACATAGGGGTCTCAGGCCTGATGAGGTTCACAGACAAACCTCATAGGGTCATGAGGTTCAGAAAAAACTAATATATTTTTCTAAATTTAAGGTTATTTCCTTTAAATACACATTAACATGAATCCAACACATAACAGATTAAAGGAATAATAAATAATATATTCCAGTCAGAAATGAACATATTTAAAAATGTATCCATTACATTAAATGTTCTGCAAAATAACAGTTTGTTCATTATTGGGATTTGGACTTATGTTTAAAATAAAAACATGACATATGACGAACAGAAACGTTTCAGCTCTGCTTTACGTTCCTGAATAAAGTCTGGTTGTTTCTCCGTCAATTTCTGGTTCCAGGCCGAGAAACGTTAAACGGTTATGAAATAAACGGATTGTGATCCGGAAGAGGTGAGGCGTGTGCCGATTCCTGCCTGGCAGAGTAAAGTGAAAATAAAACCATAAGAGGAAGAGAAGCGTCTGACGCTGAGTCGCATGCAGCACTTCCTGCCAGCTGAGCCCAGAACCGGAGGAACCGGGTCCAGCAGAACCTTCAATGAGACTCTGATTAAAGTCAGAGCAGTTTACTGGTTCACTGCTGCAAACCAGCAACAACCATCTTCCTCACAGATCAGCCAGAACCGGGTCCATCAGGCTGCCATGACGACCTGATGGACCAGAACCGGGTCCATCAGGTCGTCATGACGACCCGGCTTAGCAGAACCCACCAGAAGCTTTTTACGCTAACAGACAATCATCCAATTCAGGAGAGACGATTATTTTATTAAAAGATTTTCTGACAGTTCATACATGAGCAAACTGCCACATTCTGCAGATTTTTCACTTATTATTATTATGCAAAATTATAAATGTATTGTAATAAATTTTGAAATAAGAAAATCAGCATTTTATTACCTAAAAGCCAAACTCAGGGTTCCTTTACTGAACATTTGGTCATTTGTGACTCAGGAGCTAAAACAGGTGAAAAGCTCAAACATGTCAGCTGGGCTGAGATTATTTATGGATTTATTCATTAATACTTGGATCACACAAGATGCTTAGTAGATTGTTTTGTTCCAGAACCAGGTGAAGCTAAACCTGCACCAGTTCTGGTAGCAGCAGATCAACAGAAGAAGAATAATGTTCATCTTCAACGGTTTTATTTCTACAGCTCTGACCCTGATGCTCCTTCAGCTGATGACTCCAGTTAATGATTAATCAGTTGCTAAATTAGCTGACGATTGTTTCAATAACCAATTCATCATGACTAATCAGTTCATCCCTAATTTAAATATTACCATAATGATCAGATTTGTTCAGTGAAATCTTCGGACCTTCGTAGTGATGCAAACAGAAGATGGAGATGTTCTGATCTGACCGCTGCAGAAGGAGCATCAAACAGAAACTAAGCTTTTAATCATTTTAATAATCAGACCACAGCGAGTTCAGAGACCAGGTTACGAGAGGCCAGAGGTCACTGAGGTTGGTTTGTGTCTCGTCACACTGAACGGCCGTACTGTCCATGTGAGCTGCGTTCAGACACTCGGGTTGTTGTTTCTGTGCAGCGGTTCACGGCTCGGCTGCGTCTGGCGGCACAAGGCCGAGCTTTGTGTCGCCGTCTCTGCAGTTCAGTCACGTCTCTCTGTCCATCAGCCGTCCAGCAACAGAGAAATACAAACTCCATCATCACAGGAGTTGGTCTGTTTTCTACAGTGAAACAAATCACTGGGTCATTTAATGAAATGAGTTTCAGACCTTCAGCAGCAGGTCGGATGTTTGTTCAGGTCTGATCCGGTTTCATGTTCAGATTCTGGAGTCGTTTATCACTCCGGTCCAGCAGGAGGCGCTGCTGTAGGGTGAACCCTGACCCTGTCAGCCATGTTGTGATTGAGGTAGTTTGCTCCTTTATGTAGATTAATGCAAACGTGACAAAGAGCTTAACGCCTTTAAATCGATTGTTTTAGTCAGTGGTCCCAAAACTACGGCCCGTGGGCCGGATCCGGCCCGCCTCCACATTTGGTCCGGCCCCCTGAACAATACCAGAGAGCATTTAGATTTATTTTCATATACCACATTTTTCAGACCGTGGTGGACTTTTCTTCAACCACCAGGGCCTCTTTAGCAGGAAGTGAATCGTTGGAAGCCAAAATTGGAAATAAAAGAAGAAACGCCCACTAAAACAGAATTAGGTTTTAATAGGGAATTGAAATTTGAGAATTTTGTTGATCAGTTAAATAGCATTGAGGGGAAAAAGAAGATTTTTCAGTTTTTTTTTAAAATGATACTGGGATCATTATGAGAATTTGAGGTATAGATATTAGGATCCAGTAGATGGCAGTAGTGCAACAATAATGGATGCAAGCTGCCGTTGAAATCCAAAGAAGAAGAAGAAGAAAGCGCCTATTTTCATTTAGCACATGCTAGCAGAGACGAAGGATCAGCACTTTTACTGTTACAGTTACCATTCAGAAACCGTAATCAGTTCAGTTAAATCTAAATTGGCAACTTTTTCTTTTTCAACATAATAAATGTGATATTCAATTTGCCTGTTATGACTCAAATGTTGGCTGTTCCCCCCCCCTCTACTGCTGCAGCATCGCTGTGGAAAACCTGGAGCGGCAGAGAAATCTGAGGCTTATATGTGATTGTTTACTGGTTTAAAAACAAAACTTTGGGTTCGTGGCTTGTAGTCCGGTGCGGCTAATAGTTGGGAAAATACGAACTATAATCCTTCCTGGATTTATTCTGTGAAGAACCCAGAGAGGGATGTTTGGTTATTATTTATTTCATTAATAGTGTTTTTATTTATTTCCTGACTTTTATTCTGTGAAGAACACAGAGAGGGATATTTGATTGTGTTTTCTGAAAAACAATATATTTTTACATTTAGTCTCTCCTGCAATTGTCACACTTTTTCTGTTCCAAACTGACTCCGACCCCCAGCAGAGAAGGAAAATGTTATGTGGCCCTCACAGCAAAACGTTTGGGGACCCTGGTTTTAGTGGTCAGTTATCAACGAAATGAGGAACATTTTCAATTAAAAAATAATTTCTCAGAAATCAGAGTAAAGAGACATATGAGTTCAACACCAGATATTTATTGTTTTTAATCTGTTGCTCAGGTTATTAAGTCATCAGGTTGGTTTTACTTTAAAGAAATTCTCTAGAAATGCTGACATTAGCATTAGCTGCTACATGGTTAGCACTGAGATGCTGTTTTAGGCTTAAATAGCTTTGCTTATAGGCTAGCACTTTTAGCACAGCTTGAACCCAACAGCAGCTTTTCCACCGTCCAATCAGATCGTTTAAAAACAAAACCTAACCCCCAGTGGACCAGAGAAGCAATTTTGTCACTCATGCACTAACTGCTGTTAGCAGATGTTGCTGGTGCGTCAGATTTACGGGCGTACCATCCATCCATCCATCCATCCATTTTCCTAACACCCTTGTCCCTTAATGGGGTCGGAGGTGCTGGTGCCTATCTCCAGCTGGCGTTCCGGGCGAGAGGCGGGGTCAGGGGTCGCCCTGGACAGGTCGCCAGTCTGTCGCAGGGCAACACAGAGACACACACAGGACAAACAACCATGCACACACACACTCACACCTAGGGGCAATTTAGACAGACCAATTAACCTGACAGTCATGTTTTTGGACTGTGGGAGGAAACCGGAGTACCCGGAGAAAACCCACCATGCACAGGGAGAACATGCAAACTCCATGCAGAAAGGCCGGGAATCGAACCCAGAACCTTCTTGCTGCAAGGCAACAGCTCTACCAACTGCGCCACTGTGCAGCTACACGGGCGTACCAGAAACACACAAATACAAAGGTTCTGCTCAGGACTTCTTTATATAAAAATAAAAATTTAACGTATTAAAGTCTTTATAATTAAATAATCAAAACTTGTGTTGGAGTCGCAGCCGTAGTTCAGAAATGTGTGGAGGAATGAAATCTGTGCAGCTAACCCTGACTCCTCTGAGTTTATTAGCAAAACGCTAATTCACTGATTCTGGTTATTGATCACCGAACCGATATCAGGTTATTATTACGTTTTCTAACCTGTTCATAAATTCGCCGTAAAGGTTCAGAAAGTGTTTTTCATCAGCGTAAACATTTATAATAGATCAGCTGCTCTGCTGCTGGTTGTTTATGTCTTCATGAAGTTTGATATCAGCGCGTTCTCTGCTGATCACATGTTTCTGCTCATATTGATGATTAGAGCCACAGGCTCTAATGGAGATGGAGGATCTTTCTCCTCCATCTCTGGCTGAACCTCAAACTTCAAACCAGCCGAGTTCAGAAACCCGGGAACAGATTTTCCTGCCTGGATAACAGAAAACGCCTTGAAGACGAGTTTCCACCTGCAGCTGATGTGTTTGTGTGATGATATGATCCTCCGCCGTGAATTTATTTAACACAGAGCCAACAACATTCGGCCTTGTGCGATAAGGATGAGGAATATTTCCATCGGCAGAAAGCAGCAGACAGACATAAAACCAGACCGGAGGCTGATGAGATGCAGCCCAGAATGAGCTAAAAGCTCTGGAGAGGTAAACGCAGAACGAGCCGGCGGAGAAGATGATGCAAGAGAGACGCAGCAAATGAGGGATGAAAACTGATAAAGTGGAGCAGCAGGGGGGAAGGAGGTAAAAGCGTGTGTGAAAATGACAATCACTGAAATGGAGATAAACAGAAAACTGGAAAGCAGGAGGAGAGAAGGAGTCGCAGTGATGGAGAATCCTGATAAACAGGCTCTGGAAATTCATTCCCTCTGAAGAAGAACCAATTCAGGAGATGGGAAAGAAAAACCTCTGAGGAAGATGAGAGGATGGGAGAGGAGCAGCTGAGGGGGAGCTGGAGCACAGACAGGTGGCGCTTCGCCGCCACCGCTGTGCAATCACCTAATTCACCTAATGCACTGGAGGACAGGGGGCGGGGCTAGAGAGAGCTGGGGAGGGGGGATGGAGGAGGGACAGACCAGCTTCTCCAGCATGTTGTCCCCAGTTTGTCTCCAGATTGTCCTCAGTTTGTCTCCAGATTGTCCCCAGTTTGTCTCCAGTTTGTCTCCAGATTGTCCCAAGTTTGTTCCCAGATTGTCCCCAGTTTGTCTCCAGTTTGTTCCCAGATTGTCCTCAGTTTTTCTCCAGTTTGTCTCCAGATTGTCCCCAGTTTGTTCCCAGATTGTCCCCAGTTTGTCTCCAGTTTGTTCCCAGATTGTCCTCAGTTTTTCTCCAGTTTGTCTCCAGATTGTCCCCAGTTTGTCTCCAGATTGTCCCCAGTTTGTCTCCAGTTTGTTCCCAGATTGTCCTCAGTTTTTCTCCAGATTGTCCCCAGTGTGTCTCCAATTTGTCTCCAGATTGTCCTCAGTTTTTCTCCAGTTTGTCTCCAGATTGTCCCCAGTGTGTCTCCAATTTGTCTCCAGATTGTCCTCAGTTTTTCTCCAGTTTGTCTCCAGATTGTCCCCAGTTTGTCTCCAGATTGTCCCCAGTGTGTCTCCAATTTGTCTCCAGATTGTCCTCAGTTTTTCTCCAGTTTGTCTCCAGATTGTCCCCAGTGTGTCTCCAATTTGTCTCCAGATTGTCCTCAGTTTTTTCTCCAGTTTGTCTCCAGATTGTCCCCAGTGTGTCTCCAATTTGTCTCCAGATTGTCCCCAGTTTGTCTCCAGATTGTCCCCAGTGTGTCTCCAATTTGTCTCCAGATTGTCCTCAGTTTTTCTCCAGTTTGTCTCCAGATTGTCCCCAGTGTGTCTCCAATTTGTCTCCAGATTGTCCTCAGTTTTTCTCCAGTTTGTCTCCAGATTGTCCCCAGTTTGTCTCCAGATGTCCCCAGTGTGTCTCCAATTTGTCTCCAGATGTCCCCAGTGTGTCTCCAATTTGTCTCCAGATTGTCCCCAGTGTGTCTCCAATTTGTCTCCAGATTGTCCTCAGTTTTTCTCCAGTTTGTCTCCAGATTGTCCCCAGTTTGTTCCCAGATTGTCCTCAGTTTTTCTCCAGTTTGTCTCCAGATTGTCCCCAGTTTGTTCCCAGATTGTCCTCAGTTTTTCTCCAGATTGTCCCCAGTTTGTTCCCAGTGTGTCTCCAGATTGTCCTCAGTTTTTCTCCAGTTTGTCTCCAGATTGTCCCCAGTGTGTCTCCAGATTGTCCTCAGTTTTTCTCCAGTTTGTCTCCAGATTGTCCCCAGTTTGTTCCCAGATTGTCCTCAGTTTTTCTCCAGTTTGTCTCCAGATTGTCCCCAGTTTTGTTCCCAGATTGCCCCCAGATTGTCCCCAGTGTGTCTCCAGATTGTCCTCAGTTTTTCTCCAGTGTGTCTCCAGATTGTGAGCCAGTGTGTCTCCAATTTGTCTCCAGATTGTCCCCAGTTTGTTCCCAGATTGTCCTCAGTTTTTCTCCAGTTTGTCTCCAGATTGTCCCCAGTTTGTTCCCAGATTGCCCCCAGATTGTCCCCAGTGTGTCTCCAGATTGTCCTCAGTTTTTCTCCAGTTTGTCTCCAGATTGTCCCCAGTTTGTTCCCAGATTGCCCCCAGATTGTCCCCAGTGTGTCTCCAGATTGTCCTCAGTTTTTCTCCAGTGTGTCTCCAATTTGTCTCCAGATTGTCCCCAGTTTGTTCCCAGATTGTCCTCAGTTTGTCTCCAGATGAATCCTTCATTGATCCTCCCAGTAAATCATACTGGGATCTTATGGGAGATGTCCAGATGTAAATGGTTTCCGGCTGGTTGCCTTTCAATTCAAAGGTTGTCGGTTCAGTTCCTTCTTCCTCTGTTGTCATGTTGATTTTCATTTGAAGAGGAAGTTTTATGTAAAATCCGATTTTTTTATTTTTCAGATTTCCATCAAGTTATAAAATTATCCCATCATCAGAAACAAACCTGGAGTGTTGCGTTGACTGAGAAAAGCTGTAATCACCATGGCAACCATTCAGCTGGTCAAAAGGCCTGACTGGACCTGGCTCCGCCTTCAAGGCGCAGCTCCTCCCCCTCCCAGCTCCTTCAGACTAGCCAGCAGCAGTTAGCAAACAGCTAACTGCTGCTGGAGCTGCTATAGGAGCTGCTTCTGTGGAAAAATGTTAAAAGTTAACAGAGGAGCCATGTTGGGATGACTTCCTGGAGGCGGAGCTTCAGAAAGAGCCGGAGTTTTTAAAGAGGCAGTGGCCCAATTTCAAGGCGATGCATCAGGAAGTAAAGTAGGTTAAGTCATATTTGATATATGGCGTTTTTATGGTAACATATTATTTGACTATGATACAAAATGGCTCTATGTGCCCTTTGACCCCAGGCTGCGTTTCGGTTGGTCCTCACCATCAGCGAGTCTTCAGGGGAAAATCTGGAACTTTTAGTTTCTCATCAACAGAAGTCCGTCGTCTTCCAGTTGTCAGAGCATCATGGAGGCCAACCGGTCCTGATGGGACACCGGGTCGTCCGTTGCCTTGGCAACGTTCCTTCAGAGGAACCCATTCCGAATGCAAAAATCTGATTTGATCTTCATCGACACCTCGGCAGACCCATGTCATCTGCAAGAGCTGACAGTGTGTCTAAGGGGTTTCCAAAGTGTGGCCCGGGGGCCATTTGTGGCTCCTGAACTGAGTTTGTGTGGTCATGAAAAGGAAAACATACTTTAGTTCGTAGCCTGTAAAGGTTAAAGTTTAAACCGGAATCGAACCCTGACCTTTGTGGGTCAGTTTCAGCTGATCTCTGAGGCTTCAGCTGACTTGATGTGAAGCTTCTGGATCTTTAAAACTTTAAACTCAGCAGCTTGATGCTGACCTCCAGCTGCTGCAGCACCAAACCGAGCAGAGCCGTCCAGACTTCATCTGCCGCTCCGATCAGACGCTCAGCTTTGGACAACTAATCCACCAAATGAACGTTTCTCCTCCCTTGTGCTTTCTAATGTTTGGAGTCCAGCTTTACCTGACTGTAAGTTGAACACTGAGGATGAAGAAGTGATCAGAAGAAGAAGAGTGAATGGAAGGAAGAGCAATAGAGGCGGCTGTAAAGAGCTGACCGACAGTCTGACCGCAGGATGCACTTCCTGGAACGGATCGATACGAGCTGACCGAGCCCTGCTGGAACCTCTCCACAGCCTCGGCGTGTGTGTGTGTGTGTGTGTGTGGGGGTGATGTCATAATGAAGCAGTAGAGATGGCCGTGTCTCCTTGTTTCTCTGTTCAGGTTCTGGTCTATTAAAGCAGATTTATCTGCTGATCATCGTCTCTCTGGCAGCCAATCAGAGCGCTGCATTGGGTTTTTCTTCTTCTTCTTCTCCATCAACCTCCTCTCAGCGTCTGGCTGCGTCTCTGACTCGTCCTAAACTTGTCCTTCTGTTACTAGAACAAGATGCTGTGAAGCTGCTTCTCTCTTGGCTTCGTTTATTCAGAAACAATTACAGCGAAGGAAGAAAGAGGAGGAGCGGTTATCATGAGGCGCCGTTTGTTAAGTTAGGCTGTCAAAAATTAACAGCAGCAATAATTTAGATTATTAAAACTCATAACAGTAAAAAGATGGAAGCTCATTTTCTAAAGTTGTATTTTCACCATGTTATTCATTTATAAATGTCACAGTTTCAAACTGAAAATGTAAAAGCTAAATTTAGCTCAGAGCTAGCTAAATGTTTTAGCATGCTAAATACGTAGCTTCTTGCATATTTAGTGAGAAATTGTTACATTTAGGTGGAATTGGTGGAAATATGATTTTACGTCAAATGAAATAACCAATTATTGCAGTTGATTTTTGATTAAATCCAGTTTAAATGACATAATTTCCTTTCAGAAGCAGTCATAATGAAACGTGGAGCATTTGGGTCTAAAAGGTTTCAGGTCTTTCTTTCTGCTCTAGTCTGAATTCACAAGCCGAGTTTAAAACTCGTCTGTTTCCAGCTGAAAGGTGAATCCACCCAGAAACCCAGCGGATCCCAGACGACATGAATAGTTCAGGATTTTGGGCCGTTTGGGCGTCCAAAGGGAAAATGTGTCCCGAAACCAGGAGGCGGTTCTGAGCTCATGGAGGAATCCCTGAACGTTGGGATCAGGAGACGGACCTGGCGGCTCCGCCTCGTTCTGCGGAGCTGTGCTATGTGGGACTCGCTCCTCTTCCTCCTCATGCTCCATCTGAGCCACTGAAATATTTAAGAAGGTTTGAGCTATTTTGGGAATGTCTGTCATTCAGCCTGCAGCCTGGAATCACAACAGCACCGACTCCGGACCTCAGGATCCGGTGCTGGCAGGCGGCACCGTCACTGATCCATCAATCTGAACGTCCAGAACCTGGAAACGCTTTGGATCGATACGGATTCAGCTTCGGAGCAAGACTTGAAATGAGCACAAGCCAGGTCCAATGAAATATTTAACATTTATTTTAAGAGGTTTTATTTCTATTGTAGGATTTTAATCTCTACATCGTTGTACAATTATATAAAGCAGGGAAAGTACTGAGCATTTTCTACTGTTAAGATCAAATTAAAAGCAGATGCAACAACTCGAGAAATCCAAACAAAATGACCCAGACATAAAAGTCAGCAGGAAACCAAAGCCCTGGTGGATGCGTCATGCTGTGGGCTGTTCTCAGCATGTAGTACTGAGAACATTTAGGATTGGTTAAAAAACGGGTTGAACTCACACCTGAGTGAAGAAGAGGACCAGTTTCCTCAGGATCGCTCAGTTCCTCTCATTGTCTGGCCACCGCTGGGTGGAGCCCGGCTGTTGGGCGGAGCCCGGCCGGTGGGCGGAGCCTGGTCAGTGGGTGGAGCCCGGCTGTTGGGTGGAGCCTGGTCAGTGGGTGGAGCCTGGCTGGTGGGCGGAGCCTGGTCAGTGGGTGGAGCCCGGCTGTTGGGCGGAGCCCGGCCGGTGGGCGGAGCCTGGTCAGTGGGTGGAGCCCGGCTGTTGGGCGGAGCCTGGTCAGTGGGTGGAGCCCGGCTGTTGGGCGGAGCCTGGTCAGTGGGTGGAGCCCGGCCGGTGGGCGGAGCCTGGTCTCTGGGTGGAGCCTGGCCGCTAGGCGGAGCCTGGCTGGTGGGCGGAGCCTGGTCAGTGGGTGGAGCCTGGCTGGTGGGCGGAGCCTGGTCAGTGGGTGGAGCCTGGCTGGTGGGCGGAGCCTGGCTGGTGGGCGGAGCCTGGTCAGTGGGTGGAGCCCGGCCGCTGGGCGGAGCCTGGCTGGTGGGCGGAGCCTGGTCAGTGGGTGGAGCCCGGCCGCTGGGCGGAGCCTGGCTGGTGGGCGGAGCCTGGTCAGTGGGTAGAGCCTGGCCGCTGGGCGGAGCCTGGTCACTGGGTGGAGCCTGGCTGGTGGGCGGAGCCTGGTCAGTGGGTGGAGCCCGGCCGCTGGGCGGAGCCTGG
>CM065357.1:34101269-34108769 GCA_033032245.1 Poecilia picta | reverse complement strand
TAAAAGATACAAATAAACTAAACTGTACCTGATTAGCCACTGTTGAGGAAATATAATCGTTTCTAGCATTTAGAAAATATAACCGTCTTTTTGTGTTTAGTTAGCTGAATCTTTTACTTAAATTTTGAAGAAGTTTGTGTGGGTGAGTTCAATTGGCAGGAAGAGCCATGGCTGGGTTCAAAATATCAAAGAACAAGTGATGGATGGAGAAAACCTTTTAAGACGTTGTTAAACAATATATCTGTGGAGCTATAGGCTCCTATCTTTTCAGACATCTAGGGAGGACAGGAGATACTCAGGTCTCAGGAAATAAAGAGCCTTCAGTGAACATCTGGCATGTTAAACTATTGACCTATAGACTTCTGAACTTTGAAGCTGTGAACTTTTAAACTTTCAGACTGTTATCATATAAAATATTTTAATATTGCATGCTTTCACTGAATATTTTATTTGAATATTGTATTAGTTGTAGAATTAAAACCAGTCAATGATGAATGTAATTGAAAATGTTTTGTTCTGTATTAGGAAACAGGAACTGTATCTAATTACTTCTTGTAGTTTTGTATGAGTTTAATATCAGGGAGGCTTTGGGAGGAATAACAGAGCAAAAGCATATTAAATTCAGAGATAACTCTTATTGAATCAAATATAGGAATAAGGGTTTGTTTTGGGAGAAAAGGAGAAAACCAGAGTTTCACAGAGACCTGTGAAATGCTTTGATGCTCTTGGCTCAGGAAGGAGCCAGATCCTGGAGAAAACTCTGCAGGATTCAGGAGATAACATCATTTAGTGAAATAAACCTGAAAATGTCTGCACAACGTGGGGAAAACGAAGCTTCAAACAGACGCCTGGAGCTTTATTTTATCCCACCAGGGAAAATAAAAAGGATTTGATCTGCGATCAAACCGAGAAGAGAGTGTGAAAAGAGTCACTGCCATGTTTGTGGACTAAATTCAGTCCGTCATGCGCTTCCAGAAATAGAAAAGAAGAATGAGAGGCGGGTCGAGCTGGAGCAGAAAAAAACTCCAAATGAGGAAGAAATGAAATGTTCCTGCTTCTCTTTAAATATATAAACTGTTTCCAGTCGATGAAATGACGAAGAGCGGCTGGACAGGAAGGTGACCTGGATTTATTCACTGGGATCTTCTCAGACAGAAGATTGACTGGGCCGTTTCAGCAATTTTAGCACATTTTTGGTTTTTGAAGATAAAATTTTTGGAAAATCTGGATTGTTTTAACCAAAGCTCTCCTCGGTTTCCATAGTTCAGTGTGTCAGCACGCCAAGGGCGGCCATCTTGTTTGACAAGCTTTTTTTTTTTTTTTTACAGCTTTTATTATTTGGACTTTGAATCTGAATTCAAAAATATGTCGTGTAAAAATGTGTTGCCTGACTGTAATATGGTGTCACAGAGTTAACTCAGGTTAACTCTAACAGATACAGCCAGGCAACACATTTTTAACTTTTTAAGAATTACAAAACTGTATAATATTACCAGGATAAAATTCTGATATTAGGAGATTAAAGTATTAATTTTATTATAACTCCAAATACTTAATGTTTTTAACACATCAGCTTCAAACTATGAGTAACGGGAGACGATTGAGTCTATTTTGAAAAACAAATCGCAGGAACTGAGCTGATCAAATTGGACCCTGATAACTCTAAAGACGACTTTTTCTCATAATTTCAATTCTGGTTAAATTGAATCATTATTCTGCTAATATTATGACTTTATCCCTGTAAGAAAAACTCTCAGCCTGACCCTGATACTCAACTCACTGCAGGAATGACTGAAATGATTTTACTCATCTGCCATTTCCTTTTTAGACAAGAAAGTGAGCAAGAAAAACAAACAATGAAAATCTTAAATCAGATCTGGTACGAAACAAATAAATGTTATTTTCAAGCCGTATCATCCAGCTGCAGGCTGAAAGGAAAATGTCCAGCCGCTGTCCGTCTCTAGTTTGCATCCAGGTTCTCCAGATCCGTGTCTCCTGGATCCGGTCCAGAGTCCAGAACCATCTGATTCATTTAGTCTCGGCCGTTAACTGTGTGTTCGCTGCCTTTTGTCTCCATCCCATCTGAAATCTTCCCTCCCTTTAGTCTCTTTAGCTCCTGCAGCTCTTCTCCACTTCGCTCCAACAGTCTCTGGTGGTTTCAGGAAAGTTTTCCCTCCTGCTGGTTTTAACAAAGCTGATGAGATTCATGGAGCCATTAAAGACCAGAGCAGCTCAGCAGGAAGCGGCCGCCATTAATCACAGTCGCTAACGTTTTCCACTGTATTCAGAGCCGTGGCGTCGGGAAGGAGATCAGGAATTAGATCTAATGTTTATGAAACGACGCTCCTCGCTGCGTTTTGATTTTATGATGTGAACTCACAGCTGCTGTCTCTGCTGTAACTAATCCTTTAAACCGAGGAGAGAAAACATTTAAGGAACAGTTTGATCAGTTTCTGCTTGACGAACGAGAAGAAAAGGATGAGTTATCGTCCTGAGAAGAACCGATCTGCTGGATCCCAGAAAGATCCATCATGAGCCTGACAGACACCACTGGATAATTGGGAACGTTGTTGTGACAACGGCAGATCCAGACCACCAACTCAATCAGCAGCATTAAAAACTTAATTCACCTTCCATAGAAACTCCAGCATTTGTGTTGAAAAATATGATTCCTCTTAAAGATGCAATAGAATCATCCATCCATCCATTTCCTTATGTCCTTGTCCCTTAATGGGGTCAGGAGGAGCTGCTGCCTCTCCAGCTGACGTTCCAGGCAAGAGATGGGTCACCTGGACGGGTCGCAGGACAACACAGAGACAGACAGCCATGCACACATAGGGACAATTTAGACCAATTAACCAGACAGTCATATTTCTGGACTGTGGGAGGAAACTGGAGTACCCAGAGAAAACCCACCATGAACAGGGAGAACATGGAGACTCCATGCAGAGGGACTGGGACTTGAACCCAGAACCTTCTTGCTGCAAGGCAGCAGCTCTACCAGCTGCTCCACTGTGCAGCACTAGAATTAATTTATGATTATTGCAATAACACTGAATGCAACATCAATACTGCAGAGAGCTGCAGTGATCCTGGTTAATCATCAGTCAGACAGATTTGGGGAAGTTTGATTTAAACGCAACAGAAAATGTTGGCTGGAGGCGTCGAGATGTTCTGGTGACCTTGTCCACGCAGCCGGATGAACCGAACAGGTTTCTACACTGATTCATAAGCTCTGATGTTTTTAAAAGCCCAACTGGAGCTCAGCCGTTTTACAATCAAGGCTCAACGCATCATTCATGCTGGTTTCACAACTAGTTGTAATAATAGACTTTATTTTACACATATTTATCTTAGATGGAAATCCAAACAGTAATACTGTAGGTTGTTTGGTTTATTTATAAATAATAATTAAATGTTGTCACATGGAAGTCGCCATTTTGTTTACGCCGCAATGCATTCTGGGTGCTAAGATGATTGCGCTAGCTCCATACAGCCAAAATAGCAGTGATGTGCGGTCAGGGGAGGCAGGTGAGGCAGAGCCTCACCTGTCATCATGGAAAAATAATATCTAATATAAAATCATTTATATTACTATTTTTACCCTGTGGTTTTGTACTATAAAGTATCTATTTTTTACTTATCTTAACCAATTCTGAATAGTTTTTCTTCAATATCGCGGGATTTCCGCATTTTCCCATTCAAATGCTCAGAAGCCGGTGAGGCAGCAGCAGCTCAGCTTCTCCTGCGATTAGCAGCTCTGCACTGGCTGCCATTATGACAGCATGTTCCTCCTGTCTGGACGCCGGCAATAAAATGGCTAGGAAACTTCTAATATATGGACTGATTGTCCATAATTTCGCTTATGTATATAATGTACAGTGTTTTTTTGTCACTAACTGTGTGTGTGTCGTGTTTTGTGTGTGGAGGAGCGATAAGAAACGACAGAGAACAGACGAGGTGAGGCAGGCAGTTCTCTTGCCTCATGGCAGGGGGCGCTCAAGATCCAGATATGGTGACTGCACAACTGCAGAGTAAGACACAGCGAGCTAGCATGGAGCTAACCATGGAGCTAGCCATGGAGCTAGCCATGGAGCTAACCATGGAGCTAGCCATGGAGCTAACCATGGAGCTAGCCATGGAGCTGCCATGGAGCTAACCATGGAGCTAGCCATGGAGCTAGCCATGGAGCTAACCATGGAGCTAGCCATGGAGCTAGCCATGGAGCTAGCCATGGAGCTACCATGGAGCTAACCATGGAGCTAGCCATGGAGCTAACCATGGAGCTAGCCATGGAGCTAACCATGGAGCTAGCCATGGAGCTAACCATGGAGCTAGCCATGGAGCTGCCATGGAGCTAACCATGGAGCTAGCCATGGAGCTAGCCATGGAGCTAACCATGGAGCTAGCCATGGAGCTAGCCATGGAGCTAACCATGGAGCTAGCCATGGAGCTAACCATGGAGCTAGCCATGGAGCTGCCATGGAGCTAACCATGGAGCTAGCCATGGAGCTAGCCATGGAGCTAACCATGGAGCTAGCCATGGAGCTAGCCATGGAGCTAACCATGGAGCTAACCATGGAGCTAGCCATGGAGCTAGCCATGGAGCTAACCATGGAGCTAGCCATGGAGCTAACCATGGAGCTAGCCATGGAGCTAGCCATGGAGCTACCATGGAGCTAACCATGGAGCTAGCCATGGAGCTAACCATGGAGCTAGCCATGGAGCTAACCATGGAGCTAACCATGGAGCTACCATGGAGCTAACCATGGAGCTAACCATGGAGCTAGCCATGGAGCTAACCATGGAGCTAACCATGGAGCTAGCCATGGAGCTAACCATGGAGCTAACCATGGAGCTAACCATGGAGCTACCATGGAGCTAACCATGGAGCTAGCCACACAGTAAAGTACAGAGATATATTTGTTTTCTTCTCTCTTCCGACGTCAACATGAACATTTCTACCCTTAAACAGTTTAATAAAGTGGATTTTCAATTGAAACAGGACATAATAACTAAAGGAAAACCAACACGGAGCTGAAAGTTTTATCAAGATAGTTTGATGATTCTCAGACGGAGTAGAAAAGACATGCAGAGGATAAACTTGGCTTTGGATGAACGGATATTTTTGTGCAGAATTAGGGCTGCATGGATTTCATTGATACGTAAAGGTAAGACAGCAATAAGATGTTTTAGTTTGTTTTTTTAATGAAATGTGCGTTTTGTGGGCTACAGTTAATGTTTAAATAATTCAGTAAAGTAGAAGCGGCAGCTAATCTACCACAACAATTATTATTAATAAAACATTAAGCCTAAAACGAACTACATCAACAAACTAAATGTTCTGTTCTCTGTGCAAAATTCTTGAATATTTTTTGGTGTTAAATCCTAAAACATGAAACGGCATTGTTGTCAGTTGCTATGGGAACGAGTCTGCGTAGCGTGGCGAATACAGAGACTTTGCTGTGGATCATAGCACGAAATTAATACCTGAATTTGTAAGTTTCACTGAGTTAACGCGGCTATAGATGACATGTAAAGGATTAGTCTTTTTGCCCCCCAGCGTTGTACGCATGAGCGAAATTTCCGTAGGTCCAATAACATGGATGGTGTCCAAATTATAAGTCAGAACCTCACCAGCAACGAACCTCACGTCACTGCAAAATAGCGATGAGTAACGTCAAGAGTTTTCAGTTTGGACCGGAGGAGCAAATGGAGGAAGAAGAAACTGCGGGTGTTTTGCTGCCTTCAGCTTCGTTGGTTCTGTGTCCGGTCCGGTACCGGCTTCGGGTCCCTTGAGTGTCTGATTATGGGTGGAGAAAGTGGCCCCCACCTGGTGAGAAAGGTGCATTTAATGTTAAAGTTTCCTTCCCCAATGGAATATATACTAGTCGGTCCCAGTAACTGTTTCACTCACGGTTTAGCCGAAATGCTTCCTGGGTAAAAAATCAAGACAAAAGCGGTACTACGCCCCCCCCCCCCCCCCCAAAAGCTTCCAGTAGCGCAGTCAATGCATGTAAGGGGCCCGGTGATTTGTTGGGGGCCCGGTTATTGGCCCTTTATCGCTGTTTTTTTCCCCTTTAATTTTACTTTTGCTTCAACTTGCTCTATGAATTCCTCAGGTTGCAGTCGGCTGTCTGGTGTTTGTCTCAAAATATTGAGTTGGTGCTAAAGATTAAAAACAAAGTGACACATTTAATATGGGCTGAACTGAAGTTCTGGCCGTCACTGCATGATGAACGGAGGAGACGTTCTTCTGAGTTGTTTGGGATTTTTCAGATGCCTAGGTATGTCTGAACTTCCTCTAGAATATTAATTATAGAAGTTATCCCACTTCTTCCTCCTCCCTGAAAAGTTACTTTAGTCTTATTTGAAGTAAACAAAGACATCTGCATTATGGGACACTTGTTAAGACTCCATGTGTTTCTGTGTCCAGTCTGTTGGTTTGCAGATCCACATTGTTGTTGTTTCAGAATAAAAGTCTCTGCTGGTTGTTGTAACAGATTAACAGCCAGTGTGGTGTGTTGTGTGTGAGTGTGTGTGGTGTTTTGTGTTGTGAGTGTGTGTGGTGTGTGTGTGTGTGTGTGTGTGAGTGTGTGTGTGTGTGGTGTGTGTGTGTGTGTGTGTGAGTGTGTGTGGGTGTGAGTGTGTGTGTGGTGTGTGTGTGTGTGTGTGTGTGTGTGTGTGTGTGTGAGTGTGTGTGTGTGTGTGTGTGTGTGGTGTGTGTGGTGTGTGTGGTGTGTGTGTGTGTGTGTGTGTGTGTGTGTGTGGAGTGTGTGTGTGAGTGTGTGTGTGTGGTGTGTGTGTGTGTGTGTGTGTGTGTGTGGTGTGTGTGGTGTGTGTGTGTGTGTGTGTGTGTGTGTGTGTGGTGTGTGTGTGTGTGTGTTGTGTGTGTGTTTGTGTGTGTGTGTGTCCACCTCCCACCTCTCTGCCTGTTTTCCGGCTACAACAACACGAGTCGACCCACCAAACCCTCTGAGGAACGCAGCGCGGCGATCAGGGCAGCTGTCTCTACTGGGTCCGCCTCTCTGTCCCTCCGTCTGTCCAGTGTTGTATAAAGTACTGAAATCTCAGAGTCCAGTAAAAGTTTAGGTTCCTCTCCAAAATATGACTTTGGTAAAAGTCCAAGTCACTGAAATGTTACTTGAGTTAAAGTCTTAAAGTATCTGAATTTTCTTGTACTTAAGTATGGAAATTACTGTAAAAATGGATAAACTCAAGTAATGTAATGAAAAGTATAAGTAAAAAGTAAAACAAGGCAAATGCAGTTTGAAAGACATTTTTTATATTTTGGTAAACTTGTCAAATACAGTTAAAGTAATAAACACAACCAAGTGCAGGTAAAATTAAACCTGCTAATAGATAAACCTGCAGCATCATTTGGTTAAGAAAATTAGCTGCTTTACCTACAAGGTTAATAACTTAACCTGCTTTACAACTGAACCAGCTTCTGACATGAACCACATATACATATGTATATGTGGTTCATGTTTATGGGGC